>JARFNW010144172.1:0-46367 GCA_031763155.1 Dirona albolineata | reverse complement strand
CGCGAGAGAGAGCGAGAGAGAGAGAGAGAGAGAGAGAGAGAGAGAGAGAGAGAGAGAGAGAGAAGCCCTACTTTGAAGCAATCAGTCAGTCCCAGTGTACGCCTTATTGTCCTGACCTCCACTCCCTGATGCTACCTCTAGGTCAATCCTATGCATTGCATCACTATAGATTGAGAACGTTTATCGCACATCTCTTCTGGTATCAGTTTCTACAAACATTGAAGCATGATTAGACCCACGTGACAGTCGATGCAACGACAATATTGCCATCCTCTTATCCAATATTAATGTTCTTGTCTTTAGAGAAGAAAAAACATCGCCGGAAAGTGTTGACTGAAAGAACTTGGATGTTCGTAAATAAAGTGACACGTCTATAACACTTTCACCGAAACAGGATGGAATGGTTCCAGTCCAGTAAACGAATCTGACATATAAATCGTATGACACACGTTGCGTGTCACACGTTGCTCATCCACGTCGCCATTCGTTCACGTGTTATATAATAATGTCTAGAGCATAAGTCTAATATTGGGGTTTGGCACGGCAGTAGCAATGTCATGGCAATGAAACATGGCACGTAGCACGTTGCGCGTCACACGTTACGCGTCACATGTCGCAATTCGTTCAGTGCCTGGTTTAGATGTCTAATGATGATGTCTAGAGCACACGTCTGGTGCGAGAGATTTGCTTGTAAGCAAGCCGCCACGTCACATGATAGACGGCACGTCACACGTTGCGCGTCACACGTTGCACGTCCGTTTATTTGACACAATTCGTTATTGATGAATGATAATTATACATAGAGCACACGCCTCTCTGACACAACAATGGTCTCCTTTTTCATGATATAACTTTATTTATTATTATAACATATATACTTGTTTTTTACTATACGAGTACCTTGAAGATACGTATTTACATATATTATTCATGTATTATTCTTAATTTCAATACTATACTGTGATGCTCCATATCTTATGCGTATAACGTACATGTTGTAATTTTTATACACGTCTGTAAAACGAATTTCCCTAATGGGATGAAAATAAAGTATTGTTATTATTATTATTTAATTTTCTATCAGCCCTCAATTTTTTAATACCACACTGTACATTGATCAAATAGGCAAGGTTTTGAGAAGAGTGGGTTAATCACTTGCTTGGCTTAAATTGCTGATCCATACATTCACTTCTGGGTTGTGTTCAGCCATGTATGGCAGCAACAACTGTTATGTGCATTCAAAATTCAGAGATGGGCACGGAACAAAAATTATTTGGTGGAAAGTGTGCACTTAATTGCACCACACAAATAGCAATTTGACATTATGTTCCCAAAAGCAAAACAGATAAAAATCAAATGCAATGGGTCCATACAAAATATTGTTTTGTTGCTAATGTTTTACACACCTTAAAAACAACTGACTGAGTCAGAAGAAAATTTGAGATCCCCAACAACCTATCAACAACTTGCATCTCTAGTAAGTAGTGCTGTTAAATTTCACACCCATTCTCACCTTGAATCTCCATCAACCCTGATGTGGTGACGGTGCCCAAATCATTGCTGGCCTCGCATTTATATGTACCGGCGTCTTTCTCTTTCACGTCTCTGATAGTCAGGGATGCTACAAAGTCTTGGTAGAACATCTCATGGCGTTTGTCTTCTACCAGTTCTCTGTTGTCTTTCATCCTAAAAACATATAGTGAAACGTATTGTGACGTAGTGTTCTTGTACATTGTAAATTATCTGTTTTTCATTACTATGTCAATGTCTTATTGGATTTGTTTAATTCTTAATAGCTTCTTTTTTATTCACGTCTGTAACAAGAATTTCCCCACGGGAATGAAATAAAGTATTATTATTATTATTATTATTATTATTATTATTATTATTATTATTATTATTATTGAGAGACAAGGAGAGACTATTTAACAGATTTTGATTAATCGAAAATAGAATTAATTTCCCACAAGTGAGATATTTAAATAAAACATCAGAGAGAAGTTTTGAGACAAATATTTGTCATAGTAGATTGTGGTATAATAATAATATGTAAAACCATCACTCATACTTTTAAAATGCTAACAAACTATACCCACCATTTGATGGTTGGTGCAGGCTCCCCACTGATCTTACACTCGAGGACGGTTGAATCTCCTTCAACCACAGCCAGGTCTGGGAGACCTTCCAACACTGTAGGTGCTTCTCCAACTAGAATTAAAGCAACAACAAAAATAATAATAAAACATATTATATTATATATATGAACCAGCTGATGATAATTTTTGAAAAACATGAGTTTTTATAGTTTTGTATCTCTATACAATAAATACTGACAGGATATTACTGTACTGGGTTAGATAATCACCAAGACAAGCCAACAATGAAACCAACATGACTATTCCAACAAACTCACTGCTATCAACAATCTGTTGCAACCGATTCAATTGGAACTAATTTTTAAAAATTTCTAATTACATTTTCTTCTAATTGTAAGTGTTTTGATTTGATGATAAAGAAAAAAAGTCTGCTTTCGGAAGGGGGGGGGGGGGGGGGATATATTAAAAATATTGTGTGACTTACTTATAGGTTCGCTTGCAGTTATTGGTCCAGAAGGAGCAGACCACGGTCCAACTCCAGCCTTGTTTTCAGCAGCGACACGGAACTCATAATCTGTGCTCTCTACAAGGTCTTTAATCACGGAACTTGTTTCTGGCACCTTGTCACCAGTGTTGGAAGTCAGCCAGCGACTAGAGCCGGCGGAGCGGTATTCAATGACGTAGTTGAAGATGGGACTTCCTCCGTCGCTGTCTGGTGGAAGCCATTTCAAAGTGACTGTGGAACGGGTTGTGTCAACAGCTTCGGGAGTTTTGGGGGCTTCTGGTTTGTCTGTAATAGGGAATGTTAATATTGAAGTTGTATACATGTTTTAGTTTCTGGCTAGCACCATATTCCTTATTCATAGTAAATTTCCTTTTGAAGTCATGATCCCATGTAAACAATAGGTTCTAAACCATTTTAGTTTTTAACAGTACCAAGATGATGAATAAGTTAAATGAAAAATTATTCATCCCAATAATTAATCTTTAATATTGACAACAGTGTCTTTTTGTTAAGTACATCCCTTTGAACTCTGGTAAATTCTGAAAATTTCCAAGAAACATTTCTACCCAGTGATTGATCCCAAGACTTCCCCTATTCCAAAGCGACATTGTTATCTTCTATGCTAGGATGCTTCTGAACAATACAAATCTAATGAAAATTTTCAAAAATATTTAATATGAACATGATGACTTACTGTAAGGATCTTTGGCGACTAGGATGCCAGTAGAGGATGAAGGTGGGCTCAAACCCACCACATTCTCTGCCATGACTCGGAACTCGTACTCTCCATCCTCCATCAAATCTCCAACAGTGAAAGACGTATCTCTGATAGGGCTCTTGTTGGGTCGGACCCAGCGTGAAGTGGTTGGGGACTTCTTCTCCACGATGTAACCAGTGATTGGGGAACCACCGTCACTCTCTGGGGGCTCCCAGGTCAAGGTCATGCTATTTTTGGTCACTTCAGTAACGGTAAGTTTCTTGGGAGGCTCTGGTGCATCTG
This sequence comes from Dirona albolineata, assembly GCA_031763155.1. Taxonomy (NCBI): domain Eukaryota; kingdom Metazoa; phylum Mollusca; class Gastropoda; order Nudibranchia; family Dironidae; genus Dirona; species Dirona albolineata. The sequence goes on along the minus strand of JARFNW010144172.1, from coordinate 42,766 downwards.
ATTTGGGGACGAACAAGAGAAATGGTTTGAAATATGTGCTGTTCACTTTGTGATCTATCAACTGTTTTCTTAGGACAACTGTTGCAAGAACAACTTGGTGAAAATATATATATAATTAATTATAATTCACACATGTAGACCAAAAAACTGCACGTCACCATCAGTTAAAGAACATGATCATTTATTTTCAAAATCCACATTGAGTTTAACTAAGCTGGTCAAAGTTCCTCATTGATTTCTTGAAGCACAAGTCATGTAAATATTTACCAACTTTCAACAAGTCTTACTTCCACGAGTAATTCATTTGACTCACCAAAAGGACTCTTGGCAATGATGCCTTCTAGAAGTTCGGCAGCTTCTCCTGTTCCAATTTCGTTTTCTGCCGACACGCGGAAGAAGTATTCTTTTCCCTCAAGAAGTTTTTGCACAGCATACATTGTGGTAGTAGCATCAACTCTCTCAACCTGTGTCAAGGGAAAAAAATTCAAACGTTGAGAAAAAGGTGAGCATACTTAAATAATGAATACATTTTCAACAAAAACAATAAAGTCCATTAATACTGACACTGATATTAAAAAAACCACAAAAAATAATAACATCTACTATATACAGCATAAAAATTATTATCACCTTGCCCTATGCGCTTCAAAACACGTCAATCCTAGGACCAGGATCATTCATTATATCAGCGGTCAATCTTTTTCTGCTTTATCATCAGTATTCTATTCAATTGACCCAAGTCTCAGCAAACAAAATAGTGTACTGTCGCTTGGCTTTGGGATTTTTAACCTATGGTTAAAACATCACCAGTTTTTTGTTGTTGTTGCAGTCAACCAATTTAAGCTAATTAACATACTCTATATCTTCACTGACCTGAGCCCAAGTATTCCTCTTGGCCTCTCTCTTCTCCAGCAGATATCCTTTGAGGGGACATCCTCCCAGAGAAGCGGGCACTTCCCAGGCAATGGCAATGCTGGTCTTCAGGATCTCCATGACACGAAGGTTCTCAGGCTTGCTGGGTTTGTCTGAGAGAAGGAGACATTTGACACAAATTGATAAAACAGGAATGTAAGAAGAAAAGAAACATTAAATCAAATATGAAATCATCCTTGAGGAAGGAATCCATCCATTTTGTAAAGTTGCAATCCTGACAATAACAATTTTAAGATTGTACCTATGAGCTACGCAACCCATCTCAAATCTATACTTACACTAGCATTTTTAGAAATCATACCCATCCACGCAATGCAAACGGCAGCACATGTATTACATACCCAACTTTGATGTACATGGCATGAACATGGCTCGAGTCAGAGTCTGAAACTCTATGGTTTTGTGAATGAAAATTTAACACTAGCAGCTGATCATCCCACTTTACCCAAGTATTTTTGTTGATACTTTGTAACACAACACGCCATTTCTTTAGCATTATCAAGATTTAAGCCATTGAAGAATTTACTATTACCTTCCCCTGCTGTGAAAAATAAGTACTCAAAGACTTTGTGGAGAATTTTGTCAGCGGAGCAAAAAAACAAACCCCAAAGGTTTCTCCAAGCAGTAAAAATCTCACCTTTAATGGTTACTTCAAAATCAGCCACAGCTTTTCCTACCACATTCTCTGCCACGATAGTGTAAACACCAGTGTCTTCCACGGTGGCATTCTTGATGGTGAGGATGGTGTATTCCACACTGGTTTCTATGGAAAGCCTGTCAGATTTCTCCACGGCTTCTCCGTTGCATCTCCAGGAAATGGCAGGAGAAGGAATACCAGCCACATTGACCTTGAGAACCAAGGTGGAGCCGTTCTTGACTACTTGGGCACTCTTGAGGCGATTGTCGTACTCTAGACTTGGTAAAGCTGTGAAAATACACACACAACGAATAGTCAGAGTGAATGAATGAAAACTGAAATAAAGAGTTTTGAGAATAAGAAAGTCGCTTTGAAATAATCTGAGATGTGATTAACTTATATGTCTAAAAAAAGTCAAAAGTTTTGACAAAAATAAAATTTAAAATGACTTTAATATAGCAATACTAAGTAAAACATAGCTGAATGGAATATAATCAATATAGCAATTGTACTCCCATCAGTATAGCAACGAACTGACAATGTTCTAAACCACCAACTTACTGTGAATGGTAAGCTTCCCTTCAGTTTGTACTTTGCCCAAGGCATTTGCTGCCTCGCATCTGTAAACATCTGCGTCTTGGGGTTCAGTTTTGTGGATGACAAGGGAGGCTACTTCGTCCTCGTAGCTCATTTCATATTTGGAACTCTTCTTTACTTCTTTGTTGCCTCGGTACCTTTGAGTAGAAAAAAACCCATTTTTTTATCATTTAAATATTTATTGGTAATTTACTGCGTGAGAAAATATGTTTCTAAGAAATAAAATGATAAATGATTGAAAGGTTAAATATGATGTCTTACCATTTAAATAATTAAATAAAAACTAGAAACATTTGACATAGACTTGCAACCACACACATGACTCACCATTTGATGTCAGCGTCTGGTTCTCCTACGTTGATGTCACATTCCAGAATGGCGTCATTGGGAGCCACCACACAGATGTCCTGAAGGGTCTCCAGCAGCATAGGGGCTTCTCCAACTAAAAAATATGAAGGGGAACACGAAGAGGGAATAAGTGCAAGGGTTTGATTCAGGTGGTCTGTTTATCAATGGCAACGTAAGTGCCCTATAAGCGAGCTCCGAAAAGACAGCAACAATGTTTGGAGCAAAACATAAGTCAACATGGAATTGCTCTCTTAATCTCAGTTTTTAGTATAATGAATATGTGCTGTGAAAGTGCAGGGCAGCCTTTAAATTCAAATTCTTTCTCAACCTTGTGGGTTTAAAAGGAGACGATGTGTCAGAGCAATTATCACACAAATAACTGACTTGTAAGTAAGGGTGAAACTGTTATGCCATATTAATTGAACAACATTAAACCGAATAAATATCGAATCATTCTATTCACTGTATGTACTCACCGAGGGGCTCCACAATTTTAACTGGCTGTGAGGGTTTGGACGGCTCTCCAACTCCTGCCTTGTTCTCAGCACTGACACGGAACTCGTATACTTTTCCTTCCTTCAGGCCAGTAACACTGAAAGTCACATCGGGGACCACCACAGACTCATTGGCCCGTTTCCATTTGGTGGTATTTTCTGGCCTGAACTCGACTATGTAATTGAATATGGGAGAGTTTCCGTCAGATTCTGGAGCAGTCCATCGGAGAGCTGCGGAGCTCTTGTCTGTTCCTGTGGCTTCTGGAGTTCCAGGTCTTCCAGGCACAGCTGTTAACAAAAATTATCAAAAATTAATTATGTGAAAACAAAAATTAATTATTATACATGTGAAATCTGAAGAACATAATGTGGAGAAAAAATGACGGAATCAAGATCAGAGTTCTTTCATGTTATGATACGATTTGTGACATAATGGTGACACAAATCACTGTCATTTTATGTGCTTTCACTACCTCTTTTAAGGTCACAAGCATAACTGCTTGCAGTACGGTACACATTTAAAATTCTTAAAAATGATTACACAAATCTCTGCCTTGTCTTCATCACACCCCCCACCCAAAAAATATAAAAAATACTGTTAATACAAAGAAGACTGTTCTTATCATAAGCAACAGGATACTGTCTACCTCATGAAATCAATTAAAATACTGATGCTGTGTTGGTATACTCACTCCATGGGTCTTTGGCCACGACACTGGTAGAGGGTTGGCTGGGTTTGCTGGGTCCTGCCAGGTTATGGGCAGTAACTCTAAACACATATTGGTTGTCAGCGACTAATTCAGACACCAGAAGCTCTGCAGATGGAATCATTAGTGGAACTTTAGACGATGGAATTTGAAGCAGCCGCAGTTAATAATAATGATAATAATAATAATAATAATAATAATAATAATAATAATAACAATAATAATAATAATTATAATAATATTAATGAAAATAATAATGAAAATTTAAATAATTATAATTGATTCTTCCTGCTTGGTGCAAAGCTGGATGCCAAAACTATTTGACTGTCTTACCTGTTGCGTTGATGGGTTCCTTGTTGACAGTGGACCATCTGGGAGAGAATCCACTCTGTTTCTCCACAGTATATCCGGTAATGGGAGACCCACCATCGGACGATGGCGGTTCCCAGGCAACTGTGGCTCTGTCTTTGAAGATCTCGGGAACTGTCGGGGCATCAGGGGTGCCTGGAACATCTGTGAGAGTGGAAATTGAAAAAACCAATAAAGAAAAGCATATCTTTGGCATGGCACCATCCCAGCGTGAGAATTTGTTGTGCGCTATATATTGTTTGCATATCTCTTGGAAAAGAAGTAAACTGACCTTTTCATGGAAAGAATATAGAAAATTGACAGACACAGTTTAAAAAAAAAGAGAAACAGGAGACACTATCAACTGCTTTCTCTAAACCAAAACTAACAAGCTCAGAATATCATGAGAGAATATTAACTAATAAATCAGTAACGCTGAATAATTAAAGAACTGAAAATCTACATGAAAAGCAAAGGCAGTTGTATATTCTGTATTTACTATACTAAAGAGCAGCAATATATTTTTCACAATAAGTGACTGAACCTATTAGCTTGATTCAGCCACATTTACCAACCCAGCAAGGTATTACAAAGCATAATCTTAAAATGTGGCACAAGAGAGGAAGATGATCAACGTAAGCCACAATCACTGTATCTTCTTTCAATACTAACCGAATGGATGTTTGGCGGTGAAGGTCTTGGATTCCACAAACTTGCTGGATCCAACCATATTCTTGGCACAGACTCTAAGCACGTAGTCTTTGCCCTCCACTAAGCCTTCCACTCTCATCTGGGTCGTACCATCCTCAATCTCAGAAACAGCGTTCCACGTCTGTCTGGAGGCCTCTCGTTTTTCAACCACGTAGGTTGTGACAGGTCGGCCTCCATCATCCTCAGGTGGTTGCCATGTTAGAGTGGCAGCCGTGGCGCAAATGTCGGAAACTTGGACGTCCCTTGGAACCGATGGTTTGTCTGTGGAGGTCACGAGGAGACACTATCATCATGCAACCCAGAAAACCAGTGCTTGGACGTTGTAAAACAGATTAAGTTTCAAAAGTAGGAGGGATTGAAGGATTCAATTTATAGATGGTTATTATAGTTGAATGTTAGTGCCTTATGCACCATTCAGGGCTGTATATAAGGGGCTGACCTCATCATTGGTCTCCAGTATCAATAGTATACAATCAAGAGATTTAATTCATCATTATGTTTTTTCACCTCTTTTTTAATGAACTCTTATACCACACATGAGACAACTTTACATGAATTTGATTAAAAACAAAACAAAAATCTCTACTGACCTAGGACAAGCAGATTGATGGTGATCTCAGCAACACCGTTATGGTTCTCCAATCTGACGGTGTAATTCCCAGAATCCCCTCTGATGACTTTTCCCAGACGAACGGTGGTCATGTTGTAGATAGTTTCTGCCTCCATACGTTTGGGGTCCGGTAAAGGCCCATCCTTGAAGGTCCACGTCACTTTGGGTTGAGGGTTTCCAGAGAAGGGAATTTCAAATGCGGTCGACTGACCTGCATGCATAACCATCAGTTCCTCGTACTTCTTGTCAAAGACGATCTTAGGTGGTACTGCAAAAAATATTTCAGAAGAATAAGTTATTAAACAAATAGGATCAGCATTATTTGAAAAGGGAATAATAATTTTTTTAAATTATTAAATTGTCAAAAACAGCATCATTTAGTCAATATGGTCAAATTGAAAATTTTCTTTAACAACTAAAATAAATGCTATTAAAGTTAAAGTAATTTATACATGAAGAATAAGAAAATTATGTGAAAATGTGTGGAGTGACATTAATAATTGAATTATTTCCACCTTTAACTTGTATGAATTGATAGCTATAAAAGGTACAGGCTTTCAAGATTCTGATTCCTACCTTCAACAGACAGCTTAGCCTCTGTGGTTTTGTCCTTGACCTGTAGAGTGTATGTTCCTTCATCCTTCCCATCAGCATCTTTGATGGTGAGTCTGTGGATGACCCCTTTGCCAAATATCTCATGTTTGTCGTCAGCCACAACTGCTTTTCCATTGTGCAGCCATTTGCCTGGGATGTTAATCTTGGACACCTCGCATTCAAAAGTGTGAGTCTTGGGAATCTCTGTGATGGTAATGTCTTCAAGGGGTCGGAGGATTTCCAGTTCCAATTCTGGTGAAAATAGGAATTTTGATTTTTTTGAAATCAGTCAATATTATAATTTCATATATTATCACAAGATATTATGAGTGTAACTATTAAAACATGGTCTTTCTCACACCATTTTTTCCTTTAAAATTAATTTCATAACAACAACAAAAATTACTGAGAGGAGGGAAAAAAATTTAAACGGATCAAAAAAGTCTTCAATTTTTCTTTGAAATTGTCACTACAACACATTACAATCTATCTGCTTTTGATTTTCATTGTAACCACCTCATGATATATTTTTTGTTACGTTAGCTGATGCACGCCTATGGCCATAGTTTGTTTTCGTCTTGTCTTGAATTAAATTTTGAAAACAATCATACTACTCTGCATGAGATTTATAGAATTTCCATAGGTCTTCATAATAATGATAATCTACCATGTGAAAGAACCCTTTCAATTTCACTTGAGAATTACACAATCAACTTACCTTTGACAACGACTGTCGCTTTAGACGTCTTGCCATCCACTTTGATGGAGTATTCTCCAAAATCAGTCATCTTGGCACGATCAATTTTCAAGGAGTGATCATGTCCACTTGATGGCAACTGGATCGTCTCTGACACGCTGATCTTTGACCCATTCTTGAACCAGGTGGCTGCAAGGTCAGGCTTAGACACAGAGCAATCCAAGACGATGCTCTGTCCTTCTGTCACTTCGATGTTAGGCAAAAGTTTGGTGAATTCAAGAGGCTCTTCTGTTTAACGAAAAAAAATATTTTAAAAAATGAAAAACAAAAGAGGTAGAATTAAGGTACAGCACAAATAGAGAAAATGGTAGCAAAAACATAAGTAGTAGTTAAGTAATTTCAGTGCATTTCATTCTCTTTTCTATGTTATTGGTCCCAAAAATTAACTTGCAAAATCTGTCTCATGACACAACATTTTTTTTACAACTGGAATTGATGCAAAACGCTCCTATGGCTATTCGTTAATTTATATTTGTTGGAAATTTTTATTCTATCCTGTTTATTTAAACTGAAGTTGGATTTCATCTTTAGGAAGAATCTGTGAAATGATACAGATAGCCCAACCCAGAAATCCACGACTGTAATCATCTGTAATGTAATGAAAGTTCTCACAACAGAAACATAATACTACGTCTAATTCAATTCTAAAAATCAGTCAAGTAAGCAATAGTTTCATTTGATAAAAAGCCAGAAGAGAAATCCCGATCATGGTGCCATACAAGAAGTGTCTCAGAAAGTTGCAATGATTAAGAAGACTAAAAGTGCCTCCCAACCATCGACAAGAATAACATTACAAACTCGCCTTTGACTGTGAGTCTGGCAGCCGTCTTACGGTCTTTGACGAGACAAGTGTAAATCGACTCGTCATCCAGTTGAGACTTGGGGATTGTCAAGGTGTGAACACAGCCTTCCCTTTGGATCTTAAGTCTATCAGTAGACACCAGGGGTCTGCCATCTTTCTGCCATAGGGAGTCAAGGTCAGGTTTGTTGACCTCACAGGTCAAGGTAACTTCTTGTTTTTCCATGACTTCAACATCCTTAAGTTTTTTGGTAAAGTTGACTGGGAGCTCTACATAAAATAAAAAAATACATTTAAAAGTTAGGATTGGTTTTTAAAAATATATTTTCTTCACGCCAATCTTGCAAATTTTTGTCCACATTTAATTCAACGTCAAAATGGTAATACATTTCAAGTTTAGAAAGAAAATTCTAGTTTCTTTGAATCCTAAGAATGCATTTAAAAAAAATATTATTTTGTTCCCTTGTGTGATAACTTAAAAACTTAAAAATGAAAATAGACAACAACAAAAAATACAAAAAAAAAAGATTCATGCAAAGCAATATTACATGACATTTCCATTTATACAGTAAAACATTTGTAATAATTGTTAAATTAATAAAGAATAAAAAAACCCATAAATTTGCACTTTCCTTGGTATTCAGAATATCAGAATACCTTTAAGTTTCAAACACATGTCGAATTCTATTAATTACCTCTGACTTTGAGAATTGCAACGCTTTCTTTGCCTTCTTCAAACTTGACACAATATTTCCCAGCATCCTTCACATCTACCGGCTCTAATTTAAGACTATGGATTTTCCCAATACATTCAATGTCATAGCCATCTTCAAGCGAGATGGTCTTTCCTTCTAAAGACCATGTAGCCTTCACGTCTTCTTTGGAAACTTCACATGTAAACTTGGTCGCATCGCCTTCAGATACTTCGATGTTTGAGAGGGGCTTGATTATTTCCAGTGGCGCTTCTATACGTTGTTAACAATAACAAATAAAAGGGTTTTATCACAACAATAAACACATGCGTTAATACTTTTAAAAAAAATAACAACAGCTATATCACAACATTGGATTATATATAAACAAAAAATGATAACTGTTAGCTCATTATCAAAATCAATTAATAAAAGTAAAATTTCTCTGAAGCAAAATGACAAACTGTATTTCTTTTTTGTTTGTCTGTTTGTTATCATTATACGAAGATGTAAGCAAATATTTAATAGAAAGTTGTGACAAGTTATCATTATAGTTATCTTTACTTCTGTAGTTAGTAGATTTGATTAAAACATAGAATTTTAACAAAAACAAAAAGATGATCATCTATTAGAATCAAAAGAGCATGCTATAGTTAACTTGTTAACAAAATCATAACATTCACAGTAAAGTTTGTTTTGATAAAAATGATAACATCCACAATCCCTTTCGAGATGTGAAAGAAGATGCCAATGTCACTTTGTAAACAAAACCAGAATGTATTATTGTTATTCATCTTGACACAACAATTTTGTCTCAGTCATGACGTATAATGTTAGCATGAAAATGACATCAACAAAAATCCTACCTTCAACAAGCACGGTTGCCTCACTGGTGGCTCCATCTACAGCCACCTTGTAGAGACCCTCATCGTCCAGCTCACAAGAGTCAACTGTCAACTTATGAGCTTTGCCATCCGAGGTCAATTTGATCCTGGCAGATGCAGAGACTTCCTCTCCGTCCTTGAACCAATGGGCTTCCTTGTCGGGTCGGCTGACCAGGCATTCCAGAGTTAGGCTCTGTTTTTCAGTAACGGTGATATCGGCCAATGGTTTGATAATGGTGGTGGGTAAGGCTGAAAACAAAAACAGTTTGATACAAGAATACGTCAACATTTGAAACAACTTTTTTTTGCTCTTTGTGAGATAAAGATGCAGATACAGATTTCATCAATTATCATAACACATATATTCCTAGACAGCTTTAAGGTTATTTATTCACCACAGCAATAGTAAAAAGGTTAATTAATGACAGAATTTGATCAACACTAAGCAGTGTGTTGCTGACGGTGCCAATACATTTAATTCCAGAGGGAAATTTGATTGAAGTTGAAGGGTCGTCAGTATTTCACATTTAATCATTTAAGATATGTAAAAAAAAAAACCAGAAATAATATTTTTATAAAATCAAACGGCAGCTTACCTTCTACATTCAAGTTAGCGGAAGATTTTTTGTCCTCAAAGACAATCATGTATTTTCCAATGTCTTCCAAACTGGCCGAGTCTTTAGTCAAAGTGTGAGTAACTCCATCCACTTTGATATTGAAACCATCGTCCTTGTAGACCTTCAAACCGTCCTTGAGCCAGCTGACCTTGAGCCCGGGTTTGTTAACTTCACAGGAGAAGGATATGGGTTGTTCCTCCTTCACAGTCAGATCTTCCAAAGGTTTGACAATCTCCGACTCTTTTTCTACACGACAGATAGAAGAATATATATATATATATATATATATAAGCTAACATCACGAATAAATACCATGGGTTTGCCTGCCTAAGAAAAGATTGGATCAAAGGGTTTGCTTGCATAAGACAAGATTGGATCAAACTCCTTTCAATATTTGATAGTCTCAACACTTGTGTAAAATAAATCAAGATATCCAGATATCTACTCTTATTCTCTCTATTGCTGAGTTGATACAAAACTAACAACCTTTATTTCTTTCTTTCTTTTTTTGTTTATCAACAAGCTATTATGGCACCATTCTGTGTCATTCCCCCCCTTACCTTCTATCAGCACCAATGTCTTGCAGCTCTTGTCTCCAGCATGGAGTGAATAGTTTGCTTCGTCGTCCATACAGGCGGAGTCAATCTCCAGACGGTGGATGCAGCCATCTACGATGAACTTGCAGCTGTCTCTCTCCTTAATGGGCACGCCATCCTTCTTCCAGGTTACTGGATAGTCTGGTTTGGACAATTCCACTTCTAGTGCAATTGGCTCCTCCTCCGTCACGGTCACATTCTTCAACGGTCTCAGGATTTCAATTGGGATCTCTAGAATACAAATACAAGAAACATTAGTCAAATATATTCCAAATCATCCATGATGAAAACATGATATCTAAAAACTAGCATTATTTAAGAAGAGATTTTCTTGCTCCAACTTCCATCTCACTTGGTATATTATCTAAAATAGCATCAACATGAAAGAACTACAGCTGTTGCAAACAATTCATAATGAGTGTTTTGATTGCAGTCAAAGCATCAAGCACTGAGTTTTATACTGGAGGTTTAATCTTTTTCTATGTTATTTTTGTTGCTCTCAGCTTTTTATCGCCTTTATACATTTCGAGGTTATGGCAAACTGAAACAAATACTTGTCATAACTATAAATAGAAGTCTCACTGCCTAAGAGCACAGTGCTCTTTGGCAGAATCTATTGTACTTTTACATTGTGCAAACTTAACTTGCACCAGTCAAACCCATCTGCACTTTTAGGTCTTTTCATATTTGTAACAATCCTCATTTTTGCTTAACAATCTATAATGCATCTTCTAACCCAAGTGGCCATTTTAAAAAAGAAGGCAGAATCCTTTCTGAAACTAAGAGCCAGGAGACTATCTTCTTCATGAAAATGGTTGTAAGGAAGTGTTGCATAATTATATCACATATTTTTGGTATACCTCGTGACAAAGACACAATATAGAAATCACCATCAACACTACGTACCTTCAACTGTCAGCTTGGCACTTGTGGTGTGGTCTCTCATCACACAGGTGTATTCTCCGATATCGTCCATTCTGGCATCTTCAATGACCAACTGCTGGTAATAGCCGTCAGTGATTGCCTGTATGCGGTCGTCCAGTGTTATCTCCTTTCCATCCTTCAGCCACTTGACCGGAATGTCCTTCTTTGAGATTTGACACTCAAGGATGACCTGCTCCTTCTCCTGGCAATCTTGGTCGTCCAAGGAGGTGGAAAAGAATGGAGGGGTTTCTGGAAATATATTTTAAAAAAACAAACAAAAAACCCTCATAAATGATAGACATCATATTAATATATACATAATGAAAGAAAATAACATGGCATCAAAATTTATTTGATAATAGTTTTACACTCTTTTTATGAAACCTTTGGGAAATCCCCTTAGTCTTGGGTTACTAAGGCTATGTAAAAGTATTAATTTGCTTTACTTGATGAATACTGAATAGATTATATCTCATGGCACCATTAGAGTATTTTGGGCACAGTTTCTAATAACCTGCTTCTCCTGAATCGTGGATAATTATTCAATATATTGAATGAAATTTAGATATACATTTTAGCATTTAATGTTAGTTTTGATTTACACAACATAAAAGACAACATCAATTGACTACACATGTAAGCTAATTTTTCAAATTCTTGGGTTTATAGTGATGTATGAATCCAGTTCACTGACCGTAAATCTTGAGGTTGGCAGAGGAGTCGCGGTTGTTGGGCAACACAACGGTGTATTCGCCATCATCCTCAGGGATGGTGTCCATGATTCGCAGGAAGTGGCGGTAACGGTCACACACAACCTTGATTCTGTCGCTGGCGGTCAGGGGTTTGCGATTTTTCAGCCATCGTACTTTGACGTCTGGCTTGCTGAGAACGCACTCAAGTTCTACATCCTGGCCTTCTTGTCCCTCGACATCTTTCAAATGTGCAGTGAATGTGGCTTCCACTTCTGTTGAGGGTTTAGAAATTAAATGGCAAATGATAAATATTTTAGTAGGTGGATATCTTCTTGTAAAGAAAAAGTTTTAGAAATTCATACAACAATAAATATTTTTCAAAAATTATGAAAATTTTGTATTTGTTTGTATGAGAAGCACATCAATACACTTATGTTTACACAGTACTTGGAAATAGTAAGACAGCAGTTTGAGTTGATGAAGAGAATGAGAAACAGAAAGCGACCCAATATAAAATGCCCTTAAACCACTTGCTGCAAATTTATAGCAATTCATTCGTCAAAGGCGGACGATAACATTATGATTAAGTCATAAAGTTTTAAAAAAAGAAGAAAAACTGCTAAAACTGGTCTACGTGATGTGAGAGGGTGTAAGGCTACCGACCTTCAACTCTGAGTTTGGCCTTGGATTCACAGCCGTTAATCTTGACAGTGTATTCGGCATCGTGATCTATGTTGGCTTCCGGAATCTTCAGCACGTGTCTGGTGCCGTCCATGATGAATTCAAAGCCATCTTCCTCCGTGACGATTATTCCGTCCTTCAGCCACATGGCAGGGGCATTCTCCTTGTTACATTCGCACACAAAGCTGACTGTCTCACCCTCAAGGCAATCGATGTCAGAGATGGGTTGGATGATGCGGAGTGGCTCCTCTGTTAGTGGGAGAAGAGTAAACAAAACAGATGATGAAAACAAAATCGGATGAGCTGTATATAAATAATAAGGCCAGATTGAGGAGACACTTGCGATATATCGAATTGATACATCATATTGTTCTTTCTTTATCATTTCCTTTCTAACTTTCGATGTAAGGTTAAGTGCGGACGAACTCTCGCCATTGATCTTTATCTATGATAAAATATCATTCCTTTGATTTGTGATTGAAACCTAAAAAACAATCTTTTGAAAATCCAAAACAACTATCGCATTCTTATATGTTTACAGAATAAATACATTTAAAAAAATATTTTAAACTAACCTTCCACAAGGAGAAGAGCAGTAGATTTTTTATCTTCCAAACAAATGGTGTATTCTGCTTCGTCATCCAAATCAGCCGATGGCAACGTCAGCGAGTGAGTGGTTCCATCCACTGCCAGTTTGCAAGTATCAGAAGGTGTGATCTCTTTGTTGTCCTTGAACCAGGTGGCCTTGACATCTGGTTTGTTGACCTCACAGGTCAAGACTACAGGGTTGTTCTCAATAACCTCAGTCTCTACTAATGGTTTGATGATTTCCAAAGGTGTGGCTGATGGATGGAAACAAACAAGTTTAATCAAATATTATTGCAGTAGATGGGAGTTTTGAACAACAAAATTAAATCTTTATATATATTTTGAAACTATTAGCTTGCATCTCATGGAAATTGCACATTCTTCATAAATAAAATCAACTTTAGTGCAGTTACCAACCATTTTCAACCCCCCTAATAAACTAAGGTGAGTTTGTGGTAACAACTTTCAGCTTAAATTCCACTTACTTAAGTTCAAAACTTTAAAGAAAAAGGTTATCCCAATAAAACATTCATCTAATTCAATTTATGAAAAACATTGTGTCAAACATCTTGAGATTATCCCAATTATTTATCAAATGAAACATGAAATTTCACTTTTTTAAAAAAACATTTTAAAAACCATTAGTTGGTTGGATCACACTTGTATTCAAGTGTATACTCATAGCAAGTTCTCAAAAGCTTTAATTGAGGACCCACCTGTAACAGTGAGAGCAGCAGATGTGTCATTTCCATCCACTCTAGCTGTGAAATCTCCACTGTCCTCGGGTACAAGGTCATGGACAGTGAGGGAATGTTTCCTGCCTTGTTTGGTGACTTCGTACTTTTCACTGGGTACGATGACCTCCTCGTTCTGGAGCCACTGTACGTCAGCGTCGTCTTTAGACACTTCACAGGTGAACGTAGCGTCTTCATTCTCAACGGCAGTTGCGTCAGAAAGAGGTAGGGTGAATTCGGCTTGGACTTCTAAAGGTATGACATTGGAAAAAAGAATAACAATATCAAATGTATGTATAGATAAATAGACAGATAAATTGATGTAAAGATAGATCGATAGACAGACAGATGGACAGACAGGTAGATAGATGGATAATTGAATAATCAAACGAATTTAAAATCAGAGAATCAGTAATAAAGTTCTTTCCAAGAACATAGTCTTGAATTGTGATTGAAACAAATATATATATAATGGAATGCCAAAAGGTACCACAGGTTTCAGGTTTCGAAAAAAGAAACAAAGAGAATTCATATCCTTCTGATAATAATTTTGTTAAAAAATCAAGTCTTACCATCAACGGTCAGTTTTGCAGAGATGTCCTTATCCTTGATTTTGATGGTATATTCGGCTGCTGCGTCCAATGGTGTGTTCTTGATGGTTAATGTGTGCGTCGTACCATCAACCTCAGGGATAACATCGTCTGATTTGGGTAGTTCTTTCCCGTCCTTGCACCAGATGGCGGGCAGATTGGCTTCAGTAACCTCACACTTGAACACAACTGTTTCTCCCTCTTTACACGTTTGTGGTGTAAGTGGGACAATGAATTCTAATGGGGCTTCTACATTTGGGTGCGAGGGTGGATAAGTAAAAATATTATTCATGATTCTTACATTTATAACAAAGAAGTATGAAAAAAAAGACAGTTCATAAAACTTCTATAAGTGGGACAGATATAGTGTTGAAGAAATAAGAGCGTTGAATGAGAAGAAAAAAAGAGGATGGCGAGAAAGACGTCGAAAGTTAAATAAAGGAAAGAAGTAGTATCAACGTTAAAGTTATAGGAATGGTTAACTCTCACACTCACAAGCAGGTAAAAAAAAAAAAATCAGAAATAAAAAATAAACCAACAATCACTCTAGAATCATGCTGGATGCAACAGGAAAACAAAAGATGCACATAGAAACAAGTAATTTATAGCAGCAATTAATTCATAGGATAAAAATCTTTAAATCTAGTAAAATTCACTGAAAACAAAACAAAAACACTAAGACATGCAATGACATTTTATGTTAAAAATTTTAGAGGATGTATTTAATATATATTAGAGGAGCTCAAATATTAAAGGCAAAAATAAAACAAACCTTCTAACAGACTCGTGCCGGTCAGACGTTTTGAGCCGATGGCCACCAAGTAATCGGCGTAGTCTTCACGTTGTAAATCATGCACGATAAGACGATGCAAATAGCCCGAGTCTATCAACTCATGCTTAGGTGACGGGGCAATTTTGTCATCGTTCTTATACCAAGACACACGCAAGCTGGATTTGGACAGCAGGCAGGTGAAATTGGCCCGGTTGTCATTTTGGACCAATTCTCGTTTGACAGTGAGGGAAAGTCTAAGGGGAATCTCTGTAAGGCAAATTGTGCCAAAGTGAAGTGGTTGCTCATCGGGTTAGTTGGTTGGTTGGTTGGTTGATTGGTTGGTTGGTTGGTTGATTTGTTGTACGGCTCATTGTTGAGTGGTAGGGGTGAGGGGTGGGGCGGGTTTTCGAGGGGTGGGCAAAGTGTGGGTGGGGTGTGACGGGGCATTGGAACAGTATGAGGTAATTGGGGGCAGCGGAGACAGATTGAAGGAAACTAGGGCAGTAAAAGAACGGGTGTGGTTTTGAAGCAACCAAATTTGAAATTCAAACTTTGGAAGACAAGAAGGAAAGCTTTGAATTTTTCAACAGGTTTTGGGTTCTTTTTTTTGGATTGTTTTTTTTATATGGAGCTATTTTGTTTCTTGATTTGAATTTATTAGGATGCCATTTTGAACCATTTTGGAGTTTGTAGTAGTATATGGATGCAATTATACAGTTCAAGTCAATAGCTAAATATTTGGAATTTTAACTTTGATATAATTGGGGGGGGGGGGGGGGGGGCAAAAAAGAACAGTTATTTTATTTAATTTTAAAAATTTATTATATTTTTAAAAATTATCAAAAGGAGAAGAAGATAGAAGAGCATCTTTCAATCAAACTGACCTTGAAAACTGAAAATTTCTGTGTTACAACATTTGATTGTTGCAATGATTTTGGCCTATCAATGCTTCACGCACTTCTTTTAAATATTAGTTTCACTTTCGTACTTCGTGAGCCCTCTCTATATGAAAACTTGGATGAATGAGTTCAGTTCAACTCGTGTGTTGAAGATGAAGAATTCGTTTAAAAATTTCTTTCATTTATTTATATGATTTTAATTTTGAAAACAATTTATTGGCAACATCCATGCATTGTATTTTCATCAGATTAGTTTTTGATTATAATGGGCTGGTTTCATTTCATTTTTTAGTATCATCTTAATTTGTGCAGTTTAATGAACATGCAAGAGATTGCTTCCTTTTTTTTTCAAGCACAGCAAAACACAGACGATGGCAGAAACAAATCAGCTTGTTTTATTTATAATGCACATAGGCACAAAGAATTTCCTCACTACATTTAAAAATAATGTTTTATTCTTATTATCTTTTCCCTGTAAATAGTAACACTGATACCCTCTTGTTTTAAAAAGACACTTTCGTGAAAGCTGCTGACAACGACAGTGTTTTAAGACATAAACAAAGACGCACTTCTAGTTGGCCCACTTTCTGAAAAGTGATGAACAGGATATTTAAAAAATGTTTCCCTGCACATCAGTTTTCAAAAAGTAGGACAAACTATTACACACAATATAGAAATGACAAATACCTTTCAACAAAAAACAAAAAATAACATCAGATAAATAAATAAAATAAAATAAAATAAAATAAAAAGAATCTTTTTTTTTTAAATCACAAAAGTAAAATTTGTTTTAAAGGTTTTAAAATAATATGAAAAAACAAATGAAAAGAAAAAAAGAAAAAAAGAATAAAAGAAAAATAAATTATCTTGAAAGAAAATGATAATATATGAAGAAAAGCAATGTTTCATTTTCCTTATTTTAATTAGAAAAAAAAAACCCAACATAACAACATGAATTGATAAGTCTTCAAGCGTGATCAATTTTAAATAATCAAAAAAGAAGAAAAAAGAAACAAAGAAGAAGTAGTTCATGCCTTCAAAGTTTAATTTTTAGTAAGTGAAAACCCTCAATATTTGTTTTGTACATGATATATCACTTTGCACCTCTGTTATTGCAGTACACTCGAAAAAGCTTATACTGAAACTAGCATTAGTCTGAAACCTTTTGGTTTGTCCCAATAGCTTAATTTCTACATGTCTTATTATGTACATTAATGTTCTTACAAAATAGTTTGTTGTCCCAAAAATTTCAGAATAACCATTTCCGAGTGAATTATAACATACAATGCCAGTAAATGCAGAAAGAGGAAATATATTATATTATACATCTTTGACATAATTTGTTAATGTTAAGGCAGCAAAAAAGTCATGATGAAGAAACTGAAAGATGTAACAGACTCAAAGGAATAAACATTTCATCATTCAAATCAAATCAGACTTCAATCCAGCAGGCATTAAATTATCATATAATATTGGAACTCTTCTTTTACACAGTCATTGCTTTGATAGATCAATAAGTAAGTAAGTAAGTAGAATTTTATGTCAATTGTAAAATATTAAAATATACATTCAGAAAATACATAAATTTTTATTGACAAATAGAATTAGCCTACATTCTGTGCAAATAGCATAAAAGTGTATTCACAATGTTTAGGTTTTAGTCATATATCACTTTAATCAAGATAACATAAACAATTTTCATAATCTTTATACACAAATCACTTGTCAATTTAGTATAAAACACTACAATGACATCATCAAGACCAATGGAATAACATAATATGGATTAACAAATTAAATTTAGTAAAAATTTGTTGTTAAGTAATAACGGGGGAACAAAGTCAAGTCATGTTCTTATATTCTTCTTTGAATTGTGTATTTCATAATATTATATATCTACTTAGATTCATATTCAGCCCGAACATGTCAATAATTTATGATTACAAATGTAGAAGCGTACAAACAAGATAATTAGAGTGATAAGGCAGGGGATGAGTACATAGGGAAATTCTCCAGGTTTATATATAGACCAGGGTTAGTGATATGGTATGATATATGATATGATGATATATAGATTGTAAATATCAGATGACATGAGATTCTTCTAAGTTCAAACCTTCCCAAGCGCACAAGCTTATATGGCAAACATAGAAACAGAAGCAAAAAGAAAAAATAAGTGCACTACCCTTAAATAAGGAACATTTTCAGGCCTATGGGTCAATTTTAGACCACGTGGTACACTTGCATATATTTAACGCAGCAACTCTTTTCAAACTTTTGTTTATTACACTTGTCAATCGTAGTTTGATATCAAGCATATGCTTGAAAACATATTATTAAAAAGTGTATTGTGCTTGATTTTCCATTGCAGGACAGTGCACTTTAAATAAAAAGGATTTAATAGACTTTTCATGTTAAATACAGAGTGATTATTAGAGAGGTTTTTATCATCTAACTCCCACACATTTTGAGAATTATCTGCACACAACTAATACATATCTGATCACTTCCATTGACCTCATTAATTTAGCTTGATTTGTTTTATTATCAAGATTTACTCTTTCCACAGAAAAATCTTAACTTATCATTTGTGCTATCGGTTTGATTGAGTCAATGTTTTTGTCATGTTTGTCAAATGACATAGACTTAAACCACAGTCTACAACGTGATTAAGTTTCACCTTTCTTTGAAAGTCTTTCTTGGTACTGTTTATTCCATGTAATTTTCATTAGTAGAGTCAAAAGGCTTAAGTGTAAATACTCAAGCATTCAATTAGTTTTGTAATTGTCATTGTCACCTAAGCAACATAATAATAATAATACGAAGAAGAATGATAAAGTCATTTTAAAAATTGAATGGTTTTTCCTGATCAACAACAGATCATTGTAATTCAAAAAGATTCAACTTTGACTTATTTTTTCAAAGTTTAACATAATCAATCTTTCTTCAAGCTCATGGCTTTAAGAGTTACAGTATAAGCCTGCCATGACATTTTTAAAACATTATCCTGTAGAAAATAAAAAAAACATCATTTCTGCTCATTCAATAGCAAACAATCTTCCACAGAACAGTTACTACTGTCTGCAATTTTGGAACAAGGATTGAGCAAAACTTTGTAAGTTCAATAACGAGAAAGAGTCTTCTTTATAGCACGCAAGAATTGTTCCTAAACTAAACATTATTAAAACAACACAATAAAAAACATTAGAAAAGACGTCTAGTTCAAACAAACTGAAAAACAGAAAGACCCAGAGCGAGAAGTATTCGAAATGAGCGAAACCATAATTTAAAAAAAAAGGTAAAACTTTATCTGAACACAACTTGGTCTAGATGAACAAAATAGAATATAAAAAGAAAAAAATGTGTCAAATGATAGAAATCAAAAAGGGATCAAATAACAATTGATTGGTGGAGATCAGGACAGAGTCAAAAATGAATTGAGATTCTTATCAATAAATATTAAAAAATAATCAATAAAATCAGAGGAACAAAAAATATGAACTTAAAAAAATAAGTTATTGTCATTATTCTCTTAATGCTTTTTAGTCTTCTTGAGACTAGACCTTCCAGTCAGACATATCTCACAGTCATGCCTTCTTAAAAACACACAGTCACTCACGATGTTATGTTTGTGGAATTACTATCTAAACCATCATCTTCAACTAACAACTAAGGGAAGAAAGGAGTGGACACATTCCTACTCAAAACACATATTATGCCACACGATCAAATCTCATGAGTCGAAAGTCAAAATTTTGCCATATGAAGTTATTGGCATAATGAAAAAAAGCTTATCTTGTCCTTTTTCAAATGTTGATAAAGATTGAAGCTAGTGTCTTTGTGACCAGGGATAATGACATGTGAAGATGCCCAGGTAGCCAATGTCTCACTGGGAAAAAATGTTCACTGAGCTGAATCTCAGATTCAGAAATTTTGACTTGCAACTCATCTGACCTGGTCGCGAGACATGTGATATCTCCTTTTCCAAACTTAACATATCCTTTGAGTTCATCTGTTAAGCGAATTGTAGCTCTCATCAATTAGATACTTTGAATTGACTTAATCTATTTCCTAAAATGTTTGTTTTGGACTATCAGCTTGAGCACATAAAGTTTTCCACTTTATATTACATATTCTTCTATTTGATAAACTGCCCTCTGACCTCTAAAATAGCAGATGAGATGTGAACACCATCACACCTTATAGAATACTGACCAGCATCTTCAATTTGAATATCGTGGATGGTCAGTGAATGCATGCGACCGGCAACAGTCAGCGTGTATTTGCGGCTATTACCCATAATCTGTTCGTCTCCTCTAAACCAGGTGACTGTCACACGTTTGCTAATAACCTCGCTTACAAAGATGGCTGCCCCATTTATAAATGACTTGATTGGTTGTAATGGAGTAAGAATAACTTTGGCTTTTGTTGGCTGCACAGTTTTCACTTCTTTATCAGGACCCGAGCTGTAACTGGATAGTTTTATTGTTGACAGCGAACTTTTCATTTCCATATTCAATGCTGATATTACCATATTTCTATCTATAGATACACCTGTTTCTGGTAGCACAATTGTCACTGATTTCTTTGACTCTATTACAGATGTATCTCTATCAATTGCCGCACCATCTACCAAGCAAATGGCTGAATCATCTTTTTGGAAAGCTCCTTGGTCTTCGCTACTGTTAACATCATCAACATCTCTTTTTGTTTCAAGGGCTTCGTCCCTACTTTTTACATCTTCTGCCTGACTAGAATTGTCTGATAACAAAGACACTGCTGAGTCATCTCTATTTGGTTCAATGTTTTCTACTAGATATACTCTCACGTCTTCACTGCCAATAATATTCCCAACATCAATATCAATTGGACTAGTTTCTGACACCCTCTCCTTGCCTTTCAATGTTCCATCAACATACCCATTCTCATCTCTATTACTGTCATTACTCGTATAAGTATAATCAACATTTTCAATCTTTTCTTCATTTTCATCTTCCTCCTCTATTGTATCTTCATCAGACAATGTATCCCCATCTTCATCTAAAGAATCATCCTCATCCCTAGACTCTTTGGAATTGCCAAGCATTTTCTCCTTTTCTCCCACTCTTGTTTTCTCTTCCAAGTCAATTTCACTTTGAATATTGTCAACCCATGGATTCAATTCATTCATCAAAGACCCACTCATCCCATCGTTTAGTTCTTCGAATAGAGATTTACTCCTCTCCCCTCTCTCCCCAAACCCAAAGATTTGTGTAAATGCAGTACCGTCCAGTGACTCTGCATCATAAGAATAGTCCGAATAAACGCTAACACATCCCGACTGATCCAACAGCGGTTCAGCATTGTTTCTTTCATTATTTTCTCCCTTATCTAAGATCATAAAATCAACACTTTCCACTTTGTCATCCTCTTCATCATCATCATTTCCTTCTTCCTGTTCATAGTTTTTTATATTAATATCTTTTAAGATTCTAATATTTGTACTTCTACTATGATTACTGCTACTTATTTTCGTCCTCTCTAAAGAAAATGTCACCGATGTGACACATTCTGTTTTTCCTCCTTCTTCTTCATGTTTGTAATCCATGCATTCAAGACTATTCTCAGAGTCTGATGTTTGTAAACAGGATCTCATCTCTACATTATCACTAACACCTTCATTTACAGCTACAATTACTTCATCACAATGTTTTTCATGAACAGTTTCAATGACTCTACGACTGGAATAGGAATAACAATGTTCAGTGTGAGAGGCATACATCAACTTACTATTATCACACGATGATGACTGAACAGAGGAGAGGGGAGAGGAAGTAGCAGAGGGGAGGGAAACGTTTGTACTAGAGGAGGAAGTAGAGACATGCACGGCGGTATTCAGAGTTGTTCCTGTTCTGTCTCCATCTATGTCTACAACATGCAGATGAGGAAGGTGTGGGGTAGAAGCATGCAAAGCTGTAAAGCTATCTGTAGAGTTAAAGATACATCAAGTTATACTGTCTGTGAAGTAAAGGATTTTTGTAACATTTACAGTCATAAAGGCTATTATTGCAAACCATCTGGATAATCCACAATTGGGTCACAACGATGGATATCACCTTCTTCCGAAATAGAAAGTTGTTATAAGGATATCTATTCAAAGAGTTCTTTGTAAAGCATCACCAAACATTTTTTTCAATTGCTGAACTGTTGATAATGATGTTGCAATAGAAGCCTTCATATCTTTAAACCTTATATATAAACATGCCAATTGAGATTATTTTTGTTTTTAAAAAAGCTGTTCAAGTAGAATATAGATAATATAATTCTACCAAAAGGGAAAACTAATTTGTGCAGATCTATCTACTTTGTCAATGATGGCAAACCTTACAAGACGCGTGTCAATTGAAGGAGTGATAAAACGTTCCTTTAAAATGTGTCAACCAAAAATCAATGTCATGTCACACTTAATTTGAGTGTCGTAGGTTTGTCATCACTGAACTTTATTGATGGAAGAAAGAAAACATGCTCCTCTACATGATCTTTACAATATAGAATAGGACAGAAGTGTCAAAAATTAGGTCACCAATCTGCTAGCACTGAATATAATGTAACCTTAAACAAATTCTAAAATATTTCTCCCATTTAGCTTGTTTCCTATGTATTTTGACGTATGATAATGTATAGCCACATATATGTAAAAGGTGCTACTGTATAACTTGTATTTATCGATAATCTAAATATAGAAAAGTGTTTTGTTCTACTATTGATAGCATTAAGTTATGTTCTGCTAGGCAGACTTCGTCCTTTCAAAATCTAAATAAAAAGGAACATATTTTTTTTCTTAGCAAAAAAAACAAACATAAATCCCAAACATAACTTTATCAAATGTTAATGAGTGGCAATCACACTCACACATCTTACTATATAATAATCATCTATTTCTAAGTTAGATTGGATTTTCATGGTGTGCATGTTCTAATGTTACGAATATTATTAACCTTAATACCATATTAGCAACTTATCTACTGAAATCAAACAATATTTATATTTTTCTACTGTCTACCAACAGCTCAAGGCTTGACCGTATTGTGATAATAGGAGTATCATTTAAATTGAATGGATATCAATTAGGGATGTGAAAGTTTGAGGGAAAGGAGGAATGGAGGGAACATGTGTAAAGAGAACCAAGCACTGCCACCATGATTCTAGGCCACCTTAAAGGATCAATAGACAGATGAAGATATCTTGAATATCTAATCTAAAGGCCGCACCATAGCCATTGGCCAAGCAGAGCAGCTAGTGGCTATATATTGGTGATTGGGGATAAAAACGCAAAAGGAGGAAAGTGAAGAAGAAAATGGAAATGTACAATTGAAATACAAAATTGAGATATTCTATGACGAGAGAGAAATGAGATAGTTAATGCCAACGACCAGGAAAAGAAGGATTACTGAAAGCCACAAAGGTGGGTACGGAGAGTCAAGGGAGGGTGAGGGTATTTGGGAAATAGCGAACATACTAGTACCGGCTGTGATGAGAATGATTTGGTTAGATAGATGCAGAGGGATTGGGGAGGATGGAAATGGGTTTTGTTTTCAAAAATGAGCTTTGGTGCTAGGCTGATTCGGTTGTTGTGGATGTTGATGGATGCTAGTAGAATTGCGGTGGTGGAAGGGGTGATGGTGGTAGGGGTGGGAAGCAGGGGTGGTGGCAGGCGTGGTGGTGGTGGCGGTGTTGGTGTGAGTGGCATGGTCATAATGATACAAAATAAATGGTTCTCATTATATTACAGGTCAAAGTGGGTATTTGAAATGCTTTATCTCAAATGGGGGTTGGATGAAAAGGGCAGCATTGTCAAGTAATATCAATGTTAAAGTTTTTAAAAAGTTTTTGCCCTTTCAAGACAAGATTGAGTTTCAAAAATATAAATTTAATTTGTAAATTAATGAATACCTTTAAGTTTCATTTCTATATAATTTCTACCATAATGCTGTGATGTCATATTCATCAAGATGGTCATTAACATCTTATTTACCAACATTATCATGTCTGTATAAATACGTTTTTCTTAGCATCTTAGCAAAGGTAAGAGTGAGACTAGCAATGACATCAGCTCGTTAAGCCCTGGCAAACATTCCTGCAGATTGTCTCATGCATAATGCCCCATGCAAGGCACAAGGCAAACAAAAGTAAAAAATAAATAAATAATAGAAAGTTGACAGATTTAGTAAAAGGTCAACAAAGAAATGGAATGAAGTTTAAAGATTTATATGCAGTCATGTAGTGCTAGGAAATAGTAGCTGAGTTTACAGCATAAGAAAAAAAAGGACAGATGTATTTTAGAGGCAGACAGGGAGAGGAAGCCAAGAAGATAAGTTAATCAGAGAAAAGGATAAGTTGTATGTGTCAATAAAAGGTTACAGACAAAAATGCAAAGAACTTTTTTTCTCTTTCTAATTTTTAAATACCAAATAGAATGAGGAAGTGTTAGCAAAGATATCTATAAAAATAAATATAATCAATTAAAAATAATTATGTATAGAGATGTGGCACACTTCCAAAATGGAATTCTGATAAAAACGGGTCATGTTTGAAATAATTAGTCTTTAAAAAAAAGAATGAGTGAAATATCATCACCTTTCTCACTCTTTTACTTTCTCCCTCAATCTACAAACAAACAAAACTAATTTTACACTGTTACAACTCATCATCAATACAGCACAAAAATGCTCTCTTACTCTTAATCCTTTTTGAGAAATTCTATGCCATTTGGACTTGTTTAGTTAAAATCATAAGCTTGATTGTTTGTTTTTTTAATCATTACAGCAATATCCAATAAAGTAGCCTCTTTTAATCCTTATTCTTTATATAGTTTCTTTTTTGGTACTCTTTTAATCATACGTAAACTATATCATCGTATTCGTCAGACTCAGCACCACGATAGTCGTGCTGTTGACCCCTTTCATTACTATCATCTTTGCCATAACCATAATCATCATCTGTCACCATATGCCATGACTCTACCATTGCGGACTCACCATCAAGATGCAGGTTGGCCTGGCTCTTCTGGTCTCCGACACGAATACTGTACTGGGCAACGTCCGACGGTTCCACATCTTTGATGGACAACGAGTGACGTCTACCATCTGATTGGATTATGTGTTTGTTGCTGGAGGTCAGAGGTTCTCCATCCTTAAGCCATTCAACAGTGGCGTTGTCCTTGTTAACGTCACACACAAAGACGGCCATCTTGTGCTCTTCTACATGGACTTCCGATAGGTCAGCTGTGATTTCAACGGGGATTTCTGATTGGAAACAAACAAGTAAAAACAATATATGAAAATCATGACTGCTTCTGTGTGGTTAGTTTCGCTTATCTATAATTTGTTTTTGTCTATTACGTAAGTCCAGATTAAAAGATAAGTATTATTAGTTTATTCACAAATGGATGACTATGTCAATACTTATTGGCAAAATGGACTGATTCCCTGCTTGCCTTAAAAATGTTAATACATAGAATTTCCAGCTCTGTATTGGACCATGTGCACTGGGAGGAAACTGATTTGCACTAATTTGGATTTATTTTATCTAAGTCTTCACATTAATACCTTTTATCTTGTACACTGTCCTCTGCCAGTCACAGAGCTGGTCCCCACACTGTTTGGGTTACAGTATTACAAACTGATAACAAACAAAAACAACCATCTTGATACAAATACAGGCTTAGACTTAAGACCATTTACTCTGTTATTCATCACTCACCCTTGACTGTGAGGACGGCGGTGGTGGATTTGTTCTCCACTTTGGCCATGACTTCACCCGCATCTGGTTGGAGGGCATCTTTGATCACTAATTTATACACGCAACCTTCCACCAGGATCTGGAAGCGTTTGTCATCGTTGACCTCGCGTCCCTCGTGGAACCATTTGACCATGGATACCTCGTTGTTGAGCTCACACTCAAACGTGGCCGTTTCTCCTTCATCAATGGTTTGGTTTTGGAGGGGACGGATGAAGTCAGTTGGTAGTTCTGAAAAGGAAGATGGGATATACAGAGAATTCAAATACAATTTTTGGTCTCCTCTGGTCAAAGAAAAATAATTTTCATTGTATGAACTTTGTATGAGATAAGGAATTACAGTGACACCTTTATCATCAAAGTAGTAGAAGTAAAATAGCTACATCACTCATAATATTAAAAAATTTCTTGATTTTTTTTATCATTAACGTGATAGTCCAATCTTTCTTGACCTTTGAAATGCTAATTCAAATCTTAGTGTGACTAAGGATCAAAGTTTTATTGTTAACGTAAAAAAAAAAGAAGAGTAAATCTAAATGCAGGAGTAGTAGAAGTAATGTATGACTGCACCTCCACGTTGTGCTTGAATATGATTGGAGGTGGAGGTTCAAGAGAAGGTCTTTATCTATGACAGTGAATATACTAAATTACTTCAAAGTATATGATAGGATAACTCAAATTTATGTTGGACAAAGACAATTTTGCCTTCTACTTAAAAGCAAATTCTGGTGAAAGTTAACTTGTCAGGCTTCCATACCATATGATTATAATTTGCCACCAGCAACAAAGTCCTTGTAAATCTAATATGTCTACAAATCACAGAAGAGATCTGACAATTTGTCTTGTTTCTGTCTTTACCTTGAACAAAGAGAGATGCTGTGGTTTTCTTGTCTCCAACTTGTACAGTCACCAATCCTTCGTCATCAATGTTACAGTCCTTGATGACCAGTTTGTGGGTCAGTTCTTCCTTGATAAAGGTGATTCGGTCTCCTTCATGGACTTCTACTTCATCCACGAACCACTGAACCTGTGACTGGAAAAGGCAAAAGGATATGAATGCCATAATATAAATTTTTTTCAACATTTATAATTCTTCAGTGATTACATTTTGTATTCCCT
This sequence comes from Dirona albolineata, assembly GCA_031763155.1. NCBI lineage: Eukaryota > Metazoa > Mollusca > Gastropoda > Nudibranchia > Dironidae > Dirona > Dirona albolineata. Next base: position 15,666 of record JARFNW010144172.1, on the reverse strand, counting down.
CCAAAAAAAAAAAAAAAAGTTGAAAGAAACTAGACTGCACAAATATAAAGAGCTATAGCTTAGTTAAAATTATGTACCTCATGTCATCGAAATTTTATTGAACAAATAATCAATAGCTTTATTCATAATAATACTGAAATGATAATTTTTTTATATATGTTATATTTAGGGTCTTGTCATTTGAGGATTTGAAAAAAAACCGTAATGGCAAATATCTATTTAAAAAACACCTTAATTTTATTATCAAAATACGTCAAAAACACAACAACAAAAAAATCAAATGAAAACAAAATCCTCTCACCTTTTCAACATCTTTAGTCAGTTCACACACCATCTCAGCTGTAGCCTGCTCCATGACGGTGACGTCATTGAGAGGGACCACAAAGTCTGGGACAGACGTCTCCACGGTCAGTTTAGCCTGGCATGGTTTGCCCTTAGCCAAAACCTGAAGAAAAAAAATGATATTCACTTTAAAAAAAGTCATTTAGTTAAATGTGAAATACAACACTCATCACAAAATGCGAGATCATTTGTATGATCACAGGGAAATGTTAAGAGCAACTTGTTTGGTATGCCACAGTAGAAATAAAGATTTTTTAAAAAGTAATATGTCTTGATAGTCAAAACTTCTGGCTTCCAATTATGAAAGTGATTCAAGTATTTCAATATAACTTTAGAGCTGTGCCGTTGTCCAACACCTGAGGCAAGCATGCAATTTTATCTCAAAAAATGTATTTCACATACAAAACACCAAAATATAAAACCGAAACAACATTTTATATACAGCTTATGAAAACATTGAGCTCAAATTGACTGATTTAACAAATCGGAAGTGAACTTAAAACTAAAATAAAAGTCAGCCAATCTATGTCCGACGACGCCATACCTTAATGACTCCGCTGTCTTCTTCTCTCACTTCCTCCAGACTGAGACTGTGTTGTAATTTGTCCTTTTTGATGTCAATGCCGTCCTTGGGAGAAGGTGACAGTACCTCCTCATCCAAATACCAAGATACGTCATCAGTGTCAATGTTCAGGGTACATGCAAACTCCACATTGGAGAGCTCTTTCACAGACTGGTCTTGTAGAGGTACAACAAACTCTACTTCGATTTCTGCAATGGAGACAATATCAACATGTCTATTATTAAAATGATTCTCAACATACAAAAATATAAATTCAAAATTGCTTAGAATTCATTTTTTAAAATCCTTCTTGAATACAACATACTAATGAAGTTTGCAAAAGATTACTTTTTGCTATCTATGAATATAAATAAATAATTAAAGCACTCTTCTTCAATTCAACAAACAAATAAACCAAGACATCTATATCTAGTTCAAAATGTCAAAACCATCCTTTAATTGTACTATATACAAATTCTAGGCTTATTTTGTGAAATCGTACCTTCAACTGTAAATTTGGCATCGCTGGACTTATCCCCGATTTTGACAGTCACCTCCCCTGCATCAGTTGTCTTAACATCGTAGATGATGAGTTTGAGACGGTTTCCGTCCACCACAGTTTTGTGTCTGTCGTCGGGAATGACCTTCTCGCCATTGATGAACCACTCCACCTTCTCTGGAGAGACAGGGACGGTCAGAGTGCACTCGAATTCCACATCGGATTTCTCCTTGGCAGTTACGTCCTTCAGTGGGACCACAAAGTCGGCATGGATCTCTGTCAAACGGGTAGATTAACAATTCTTGGATTAGAGTAAAATCTTAGTTAAAGGAATTTAATTGCAGAGTGCTTTTGTTAGCCTGTTTGACAGACTGTTCACCAAGATAAAGAAGACAACACAAAGGGGTGAAGAAAATCAACTAAAAATGCAATGATATGATTTGAACCAAATGACAGAAAAATGCATTTGACGAAATACAAAAAAACAAAGTATGTAGACAAAGTATGTAGACATAATGTTGCTGTAAAACTATTATCAAATCATCAATATTTGACTTAACATTATGTCATTGGAGTATTTCTTTGTTTGCATCCAGGTAGAGAAACACATTGACACAACAGGACAAGTTAATGGGTATAATATTTCTACACAAGTGACCTTGCTATTCGGAAAGTTCCCCCACAAAATGATGAAATTGTGTTTTCAGTTATGATGCCATTAGACTGGTGGTAAATCCTTGTTTTAGTGGTTGGCTGTCCACTTATTTCTAAAAAAAAGAACAAATTTTGAGATTTTCAAACTAACTTTTTCTTTTTTCCACAATTAAAATTGTTCAGTGCTGGAAATACTAAAACTACAGATAGAGTGAACAGACAGAGATGAAAGGGTCTCCTACTGGAAGCATTCTCATTCTCCAACCCCTCACATGTTCCATAGAGAGCATTTATACTATACATACCTTCCACAGTGAGTTTGGCTGAAGACGAATTATCTCCAATGGTGACAGATACTTCGCAGTCGTCGGAAGGATTTAGGTCGTGGATGGTTAGTGTGTGATTGATTCCATCTTCTGCCTTCACGGTGTACTTGTCCGACGGGGTCACAGGTTTCCCGTTGATGAGCCATTCGACAGCTGCATCATCGTCATTGGTAGCACAGGTAAAGACAGCATCAGTGTTCTCTTTGGCTTTGGTATCAGATAATTTCATGGTGAAATCAGCTGGAATGGCTGTTTTGAGGAAAAAGTAAATGTGATGTGTTTCATTGTTTCATTTACAACTCCTGACTAGATGTGAAATAAAATATTTCCCTAACAACACTTGTTTGTGGTGTGTTTTGTCTTCCAAGTCCCTTAAAACTAATGTCCACACTTGGACAGCGCACAGGCAAAAGTACCCACATCGCTCAAAAACAGTACCTAACCACTGAACACAGAGCTGGGGACAATCTGTTGCTCAAAACTTAAGACAAGCAGGGGATCAGCCTTCTGTGCCTCAACACCTTTATTCAATGTAAGTACTAAAGACTGTCCTACAAACAAATTTAAACCTTCTGTCTCATTGATATCTACCTCCTCAGTTATAAAAGAAAGCGGGGGCAATTTCAGATGACAAACACTTACGTTGTACAATGAGGTTGGCGTCGGTTGTGATGTCAGCATAGGTACAAGACACAGGGCCGGCATCTTTGGGCCGACACTTGCTGATCTGCAAGGTGTGTGTTTTGTCTTCCGAATGGATGACATATTTGGGTGATGGTTCCACCTTTTCATCATTCACCTTCCAGGTGACTTCGACATTGGAGACGGAAAATTGGCAGTCAAACTTTGCGGCTTCTCTCTCTTTGACAGCCATGTCTTGAAGTGGTGTTATCCATTCCCACTGGAGAACAAAACAAATAAAAGCTCATTATCAGAAACCCACTCCCTCAAAAACACTAAAGCAAAACTAGCATTAAAATCATGTTAGCAGGTCTTATTGCTTCTAATCCTATTTCTGTTTAATAACGACAATGCAAATTAACATTAATTTAAAAAGATTTGAGATGTCCCATTTTCTTAACAAGATTCTATCATGACTTCTTTTCTTTGTATCAACTAATTTAACTACTCTCATGTCTTCATTTTGTAAAATTACATCCCTCCATATTGTCTTTGGTCTACATCGGGTCATCTTCCTCCTATTGCCTACAATCAATAAACTTTTTTTTTTAGGAATTCTACTCTCCTACATTCTATCTAGGGAGGCGAAGGGGCCTAGTGGTTAGGACAGCTGACTCTCATGGTGAAGGTTGTGGGTTCGAATCCTATCCCAGTCACTTTGTTGTTATTCTTGGGCAAGAAACTTTACTCCAATTGCCTCACTCGACCCAGGTGTAAAAATGGGTACCAGCTTGCAGCTGGGGAAGTAATCTGCGATAGACCAGGGTCCTATCCAGAAGGGTAACATATTGTCACTCTGTCCGCTTCGCGCTATGGAAACCGGGATAAGCACCGATTCTATGGTCCTCAAGGCTCAAAAGGACTTTACTCTTTTTTACATTCTATTTACAAGCCCTAACAATCTAAACTTATTTCTTTAAACTTTCTGCTCCTAACAATCTGTTTAAAATCTACCACCATAGGCATCAATTTCTGTTCAAATGCAATGACAGACCATTTCTTCGTCCCTCACCTTGGCTTTTGGAATAAACAAAGTCTGTGCTCCCTCTTCCTCCATCTCTTTGGTCTTGACAGGTCTGACGTAGCCGATGCTGTCCTCTTCGTCCTGAGGTGCTGAGGATGCCAGGGGTATGGTCACCTGTTCAAAGGTCTCCAGCTCTTCTTTCTCCCTCGGCGCCATCTCAAAGGTCATTACCTCTGACTCTTCCAACTGTTCATAGAAAAAGTAGAAGAAGATAACAGTGGGTAAATAAATACAACTCAACTAGTTGAAGGATGAATATGATACCCATCATGTTATCCAGGGTAGGAACCACACAATTTTAGAATTTCTGTTTCCTTATTGTCCCTAGGAACCCTGGATATATCTTCAAATTATGTTTTCACCTCAATGTTAAGATAACTCCATGGAGGCGAGGTGGTCCAGAGGTTAGACATTGTACTTAATTCACACAAATTAGATCCTAAATTTCTTCTCTCGTTACCTCGGGCCTTTCCCTCTTCTCCATAGGATGGTATTCCAATCTGTCAATCTCTGGTGTTGGAGGTCTTGGGAGATCTTCGGGAGTAGGAGATTTATTTTCCTCCTCTTCCACATGTTTGAGGTGGATTTGCCATGGTGCCTCCTCATCAGCTTCGGCGGGGCCAACAACTTCCCTGGAGATGGACAATTTCAAAGGTAATCTATGGAAAATGTCCTTTACTTACATTGTAAAAAACAACTAAAAAAGATAAAAAAGAAGATAAGTATATAGTCTTGTATCCCAGCCTACGTACAGACTCACAGATTTTACATAATACATAAACTAAACCAGAGATTTCACTCTTACTGTAACAATATTGTGCTTACATTGACATGGTATGACTGGCATTTAAATCATTCCTTTTCAAGCCCTCATTGTGCCTTAAAATCATTATCCTTTCGTGATAACAACATGAGCTTTTTTAACTTAGTTCTTTACCAAACCGAATTTCATGAACTGAGAAAAAAAATAAAAATTCTTGCCTGTGTTTGAGTTGTTTCTTCCAGTCCTGAACATCCTCAATCTTGTCAGTTACCATCAGAGTTGCAGGGGCCTGTTCCGTTCCGTGTTCATTGGTTGCCGTGACAGTGTATGTCCCAGCGTCCTTGTTTTTGATATCCTTGATCTGTAGAATGTTCTCACCCGTGGACTCGTCCATTGTGATTACATTACGATTGCTAGGCGTCAGTTTCATCCACTTGCCCTTAGACCACTGGATGGTCGGACAGGGTTCACCATCAACCACACAACGGAATTCAGCAGTGTGACCTGGTTGGAAATAAAGCGTTAAGAAAATGGTAAATAGTTTTCAACAATGATTTTGTTTTTCAATTCTTAAAATATGCACAATTGTAGTACAGCCGATTTATTTTTTCCTTAGAAAGACAATGGATGGATGCATGGCTAAGCTAGCCAAAATTTCATGAAGCCTTAACTTATCATGTTTACTTTCGCTCTAATGTTTTGTATCTATTACGATACGTATGTGGTCAAATTGAATTCAGTAATTGATCTATGTATACAAGCTGAGAAAGAAATACCTATCATATTAATGTCCATAAGTCTTAATGAGATAATCAGCATCTAATATGAAGTTTCAATACCAATAAATACAAAACATATGTCAATATATTCGAAATAAAAAAAGTAATATTTAAGACTTCCAATCTTACCTTCAAGAACTGTGCATTTGAAGGGGACTTCCACAAATTTAGGTGCTCTGCCTCGTACTTCAAGAGCGGCTGGGGATTCTGCTTCCCCTGCTATATTCTTAGCAACGGCCTTGACCTTTCCACTGTGGTCTGGAACAGCATCCAGAATAGTATAAGAGTTGACGCCATTCTTAGGGTTGGATTCCAAGATCACGGTTTCACTGGCATCTACTTCTTTGTCATTGTGGTACCTGAGTAATGAAAGATAATCATTCAGAATTCTATTTTGTACTCTGGCCACTATCATCTCATAATTACTCTATTATTTTAAGTTTAATATTAGATATTTGCTTTTTGTTATGAAATAAGATTGAAAAGCACACAGAACATGGTTGTGGATATATATATATATACACTAAACAAATGCTACACATATAATATTATCATTACTGTTATCATGTTACTTATGGAGGAGAGGGGCTTGTTTGTTGTGGCCATTGAGTCCGCAAAAACCCTCCAGGCCTGACCAGAAAATATCATGGAATACATAGAAGAGACAACAAAGCTAGCTCAATTGCCAAAGCCACACAGGTAACTCAAAACAAAACTCAATATTGCACCCAATTATTCCATTTTGTGGTGCTTGTTACCATTTCAAATTTGTTTTACTCGTAATATTTTACAGTGCTCAATTTGCGCCATTTGAAAGTGGCCATTTTCGCCTCTGCTAAATTCTTTCTCTATGGACCAGACCAGTCTCGCTTGGCCATCTCATTTATTGTCAAAGATAATCCAGTCGAGAGTACCACTGCTACAGTTAACGACACACTATGTTCCTACCCATCTACAAAAAGAGCTATGTTCAACACATTGTAATTTCTTGTATTGATCAATAAAGTCTTATATCATCTTATCACAACATATCTTAAAATAGAACTCACCAAGTGACTTCAGGCATGGGTACTCCAGCAACCTTACATTCAAATTTAGGCGTTGCATGCTCTGGCACAAGAGTGTCTTCCAGTTGCTTCAAAAAGGATGGCTTCTTGGCAGCTGTAATAAAAATAGGAAGATAGGCGCTATATAAGTGATCTTATTATTATTATCATTATTGTTATTATTATTATTATTATTATTATTATTATTATAACTATTATCATCATTATCATTATTATCATTATTATTATTATTACAATTATTATTATTATTATTATTATTATTATTATTATTATTATCATCATTATAATAGGACAATGTCAATCTTTTACAATACACAAAACAACGCAATCATTCATTACTATTTTCATATTACAGAATATTTTCATACCAATGGTTTAACATCTTAGGATCAACTATACATATTGTTTAACTGCCATACACATCAAAGCTATCCGTAAGGCCAGACAACACACTACTTACGTGCAATCTTCAGTCTGGCATTACAGGACACTTGTCCAACAGGGTTATGGGCCCTGGCTACGATGATACCGGCGTCGTCCTTGTCAACCTTGTTCAAGGTCAGGGTGTATGTTTGTTCTTCAGTTGTCATGACAACATTGTCAGAAGCTTTGAGTTCCTCGTCCCCTTTCACCCTGAAATCATAAAATGATTAATTGACTAAGGGTGAATAGAAGTTGTGAGTGAGAGGGGAATTATCAGTGATTGTTACTGTCTTCCATTGATGTGATTGGGAGTCCTTTGTGGTTAAAACAACAAGAGGACAACATGGGAAAAACATGGGGAGAAAGAAAACAAACAAAAAAAGAAAATTATATTAATAAGACTAACTCAACAGGAAAACAGACATATACATGAACAGCCATATACATGAACAGACAAATCAACAGACAGACAGACAAAAGCACTTACCAAGTGATATGAGGCTTAGGTTTTCCACTGACAACCACCTCAAACACGGCTGGATTGTTTTCAATCGTTTCAACATTCTCCAACTTCTTGATGAACTTGGGTCCTTCTTTCTTCTCTGTTTTGGATAAAGATTTAACACAAAAATAATTATCAATCCCTTTCACCATGTAAAATGGTCAGAAGAAGTAAGAAAGTCTCAAGTACAAAGATGATAATATTATTATAGTAAAGTTAAAGTTAAAGCTTATTTTGAGGACCAAGAAAACTAACTACTAATACTGACAATAGAAGTTATGAATCTTGAAACAGCTATGACTGAATAACAATTAAATGATTAAATCTGAAGTCAAATTGTTTAATATGATAAACACAATCAATTCACAGTATGTCAGATGGCCTCCACATTCTCAATCGTGGAAACAAGTCAGATTGAAAAACCCAAAGGTCATACTATTTTTTTTTATCCTAAGGCAACGAAATGCCACTGAAATAGGAATTTCTTTCACTGATTTAAAGAAAATCAAAGTTGAATGCACAATTTCATCCATTTTTCAACACTTTTCGATTATCAAGGTAAAATTTCATTCAATTAAACTAAAAGAATTTGTCTTATTGTCTATATAAATGTAACGATTCACTCTATCCCCATTGCTAACCTTCAACTTCCAGTCTGGCTTCTGTTGAGGCTTCACCAGCCTTGTTTTCTGCCACAGCTCTGACCATTCCAGAATCTTCAATCTGGGCCGAGTCAATGCTGAGACTGTGTGTCATGTCTGAGAATGCTTTACGCTGATCCACGTGGAATCGCACACCTGGCTCTATTGGCTGATCATTCAGGAACCTGGGTAGACAACGACGACAAATAGATGAAACTTATAATTTCAGACAGACAAGACAAATAGATGAACTCAGAATTTCAGACAGACAATTTCTTATGACACTTAGTCTAACATTAAAACATACCATGTAGGTTTTGATTAAAACATTTTTTTTAAATATGTATGCATTGTGGTGAACTTCCTCACTGCCATACACTCAGATATACTTCACTGCTTTTTCAAAGCACTAACCGATTACTTTCACAAGAAACAAGGCCATTTTCAAAATAATTGCATAAAAATAAAAAGCTGAAAACTCATTTTACTCCTGTTATAAACCAAATTATGTGAAGAAAGACAACAACAAAAGTTGTTGCAAAAATAAAAGAAGTGCAATGGGTGTGTCATGTTAATCATCTCTCATACCAAGTGACTTCAGGCTGAGGAAGTCCTTTGACAGCACATTCAAACTTCACAGGTCTGCCTTCACGAGTTTCTCTCTTGGTCAAGGGTCTTGTGAACACTGGAGGCTCAGTATTGCCTGAAATATAAATGGATCAATCAAATAATATTATGGTTATAAAAGAAAAGCTAGGTGAAAAACAAAGCAAAAACCTATATATATAGTCTATATCGTTTCAAGACACAATGGAAATGATCAAATACCATAAAATATGTTGCGGACTAAAAGGTTTTCTTCTAAAGCTATTCCTAAAACTATACGAAGAGCTAGATCAGATAAAATAATTGATCAGCATACAAGCAGTACAAAATGAGTGATTTCAAAAGCTGGTAGTCTGGTAAAATGAAAGTAGCTATTGATTCATCACTATGATCAAATGCAATTGTTTTTTATCTGCATACCTTCCACTGTGATTTTGGCTTCACAAGTGTCCGAGCCTGCCGAGTTGGTGGCCACACACTTGTACACGCCTTCCTGGTCCATCTTGACCGATGAGATCTTCAGCAGCACTGATTCATCCTCATGTTTCGTCAACACGTTGGGGGACTTGGGCAGCTCCACGTCATCCCTGCAAAACAAGGACCATAAATACAATGAGGAACACTTGATAAGTTTGGTAACTCCAATTTCTCCCTAGGCAATAATTCTATCATCATTTAAACTGATGAACTAAAATGGTGTGCTTCACAAATAAATATCATGGCTTAGTTTTTTTGTATAATTTTGCAGGTTATTTATTCTTATTTTATCATCTTGCAAAAAAGCTAAATCTTATTTGTCTATTCTGAACTAAATGAATCTAAAACCTGGATGTGTAAAATCATCTTTAATGTACTCATTCACTACATCTACACTATAAATAGATCAGTCAATGTGATACCCATGTCATTGCTTTATATATCCACTTACTTGTACCAGAAGACTTCTGGCCTAGGAAGACCAGTCACCCTGCTGTAGAGTTTGAGATCTCTCTTCTCCATTACAGTCTGGGGATATAACGAAAATTTTGTGGAAACATGGCAAGAATTAACTTCATATAAACAATATAGATTATTTTAGAAAGCTAGTCAAATGCATTTAAAACGTAATATATAAATAAATGACAATAAAGGGTTCATTTTACATATAATTGCATTTACTGTTAAAATGTTTACTCACAGTATCTTCAAACATCTCAATGAATTTTGGAGGTTGTGTCTGTTCTTGGGTTTTCAGCACCAAGGGTGATTCTGATAGTCTTTCATCTCTTGGAATTACTGTAAAGAAAACAAATAATGCACGTTACATCATTCTACATGCTAAGACTAAATGAGATCTGTGTTCCTCCACGCAGTCTCTGAACATCATCAATCATTCCAGTCGGTAAGAGCAGATGTAAAACTTAAAATACAAATTTATGTAATGTTGCATTAAGTTTAACAAAATGCAGTAACATCATTTCACAACCCTACTCAAGTCAAATAATATGTTCAATAAATTGAGCATAACAAAGAAGAGTTACACAATGTATCATTTTCCTGATAGAGTAAAAAAAATAAAAAATATATATATATTTTTAAAAACCAATCCCATAAACAAATGCAAGTATAAAAAAATTCTTTTTTTTTTCACAACAGACATACCATTCACAATGAGAGGAATTTCACAGGTAGCTTTTCCCTCGCTGTTTTCAGCAATGCAGATATATGGACCAGCATCGATAGTATCAGTATCTTTCACCTCGAAGCAGTGGGTGTCTTCATAGCTCTCAAAGTGGTACAACTCTGTGTCTTCTAAGACCTGCTGTTCTTTTGTCCAGGAAACTGTGTGACAGTAAACAGTGGCAATATTTATAAAAATATCAAATGGCAGATCAGATATTACCACATATATGTTATAAAATATAGAGTGAAATGATATGAAAAATATTTGTGCAATATGAAATACACAAAACATTTATAATATCAGAACCACATCAAAACAAAGTTAACAAAATGTTATTTGTTTCTTAGGTTATTGTTTTTTTTACTAGTTGCAATTTAAACTTAGAATGGTTTAATGTTTATTTCTATGTTAGGAGAAAAGCACAATCACATATTCATATTAAATAGTGTATGGAAAATAGCAAGTGAGACGGTTGGTTGAGTTAACAATCTCCTTCTTATTCTTCAGGATTTTGAAAACAAGTTGAGAAAACAGAGTGAAGATAGTATAAAACAGGATGGAAAGCTTTTAAATGAATGTTGGCTAACCTGTGGGCTTAGGATGACCAATAACCTTCACCAAAAACTTGGCACACTCGTGTTCTCTGGCCACCACTTTCTCTGGTACAGTGATGAATTCTGGAGCAAGGGCCTTTTCTTCAGGGATTTCTGTTCATGGAAAAAGAACAAACAAAACAGGAAATGATTATATATAGGTTTTTGCATAATCATTTTCATACAACTTGTTTAATCTCAATCCATGCACTTAAAGGCTTCAAAAAACATTAAATTAACTTTATGAACGAACAAGCAGGTGGTTGCCCAACTCATAATTTTGTTCAAACTAAATTGTCTCCAGTACAAAGGAAGAAAGGAATAAAGGAATGAGGGCTGCCAGAAGCTAAAATCCAAAAAAGAGGTATGCAAAAAAGGTGAAAATGGTGTAACTCCAGGTATAAACAAATAACAATACAAAGAACATTTCGGGTCTCCCCTTCATCAGCCAACAGGCACAAAAAAAACCAACAAATGACACAAATGGAAAATCTCAAACTGTGGGAATCACGGCGATGTTGACGCTAGGACGACCACTGGTACAAAGCATTATTTACTAAGGGCCATAAAATAAAACAAAATCCTAGGCCTTACCCTCCACAAAGAGTTCAGCCTTGCACAGGTCAGTGCCTGCCTCGTTCTTGGCTTCACAGCTATAAGTCCCATCATCCGCAGGAAGTACGTCAACGATGACTAATGTACTCTGGCAATCTTCTGTGTGAGTGATCGTGATCCTCTCATCAACTGGCTTGATCTCTTTATCGTTCTTATACCAGATCAGTTCTGGCATGGGAACACCCTTGGCTTTAGAGTAAAACTTGACAGTCTCACCAACGGGGCTTTCCACTGTCTCAATGCTGACCACAAATTTGGGTGCCTCAAGAGCTGGTTTCTTTTCAACAGGCAGTTCTGAAATTTGAAATCATAAACCACATTATTATTAAGACTTTTAATGAAAAATATGAGATGGATATTATGTAAATGCAACATACAGCCTTTATATTCAAGCATGCACATGATATGAATTTGGCCCACAAACTTAGTGATTTTATGTTAAATACTAACAATCTTTTATTTTTTATTCTTAAAGTCCAGACTAAAGAACCTGTGCTAACCAAAAATATTAATTACGAACACATTGCATTGAATTTCTATCCATTTGACCTAATATCAAATTGCTATTAATTACCATTTAGTACTCACTTCCCACCAAGTCATTTTTGTAAATCTAGAATCACCAATAAATCAAAACAATAACAATGATTGGGAATTTTAAAATCATTTGTTCTCAGAAACTAGGATGTCTAGGCCATCTGCATTGACTCCATACCTTTGACAGAGAGTTCGGCAGAGCATGTTGCTTCTCCGTGTTCATTCTTTGCGATGACTGAGTACTTTCCAGCATCTTGGGGTGCAATTTCATAAATCTCCAGATAATGCTGTTCCTTTTCTTCAAAGATCATGTACCGTCCACCATCTTCCAAGGGTTTACCGTTGTAGATCCAGGTTAGTTCTGGTTTGGGTTCTCCGATCACCTCACAGGTAAAGTCAGCAGTCTTCTCGGGCAATACCTGGTATAACAATCATATATGAGGGAACAAGGACTTCTAGACTTCATATTCATACATTCATGTTGTATGGGCTTAATTTCATATTCTAATTTTCCTAGAAAGTAATAAACTATGCTGGGTATCTATCATAATATATAAATGAAAGTTATGATAGACGTCTTGCTTGTTTGTAATAAACATAAATTTTTCTTTTTTTCTTCAAGTCATCATCAGCTCCTTAGACAGAATGATAGTGACATAATGTAACAGTAACCAGTGCCAATGAGAGACAAGAACAGAAAATAGAAAAAAGATTTTCGTCGACCAGGGGAATCGAACCTATGCCTGCCACGCCACGGCAACTCCGCCTCGCAGTGAACAGAAAACAAGACCACTACCTCTGGACCAATCTCTGGGATGGCGGATTAGTCCAGAGGTAGCGGTAGACAGTGGGCTTGTATTCTTCTGTTCACAGCGAGGTGAAGTTGCCGTGGCGGATCGGTTCGATTCCCCGGTCGACGGAAATCTTTTTTTCTATTTTCTTTTCTGTTCTTCTTGTCTCTCACTGGCACTGTTACGTTATCCCACTATCATTCTGCCTACTAGTAGCACCTTATGGTACCCAAAGGAAATAATCTCCCCCCCCCCCCTCCCCCTCCCCCAATCCCAATAATGCCCATGCCATAGACTCAGACAGGTACCTAATAATACTCATACTCATACTCATCATAATCATAATCATCATAATTATAATCATACCCATCATCAATCATTCATCAATCATTTTTCCCACTCGTTTTGATCGATGTTAGTTAAAACTCGCATCAATACAAGTTTGATCAAAATTCGTGGAAAACAAACGGCACACAACAACACACACATAATATACTATTGATGAGCTGTTTGTCTTCTTACCGAAGTTGCTTGAATCGTGAGCAGAAACTCAGGTGCTTTTCCACGACTGACCTCCTCAACTGGGGTCACCTCTTCCGGTACGATTTCTTCAACCGCTGAAATTCGAAATGATTACGTTTGTTAAAGAGGATAGAAAGAAGGGGGGGCGGGTAGGGAGGAGGGGTGATGAATATAATGATGAGAAAAAAAGAAGAGGAGGAAGAGAAAGGGGCGGAGAACAAAAGCCCGACTTACCTCAACCACTCACGGAAATGTATACCATAAATAACCAACCACTTTATTGTAATAACTACAATCACAACTTGCAGGCTTACCATTTTTAAGCTTGTAAAGACAGAGGTCAACAATTCTGAAATTTGTGAATTCTAAACATATCCGTGTGCTAGAAAAGTTTGTTCCACCTCCCATTTAGAATGATTATAACAAAATAATTCCTTGGCACCGTATTTCAAAATGTTAATTCCGGTTTTTTAACTGATGAGGTAATGATAATATTATGAAGAAACTAAGTTGGCCTGAGAAATGGTAATACATAAATGATTATGGTGGTTGAGCGTAACGAACTGATTGCCGCGTACCGTCACCATTATGATTAGACGTCTAGCATCATCTGTGAGATCCTACCATAGACATACTAACTATGGATCCGGAACGCTTCCATCACCACCATGGCCGTTATCATCGTCTTTACTCTTTAATTTTTTTTAATCGGTCTATAATTTACATTTTCTTGGCCACGAACTTATTCTAACGCTGCTGCTGCTACTACTACTACTACTACTACTACTACTACTACTACTACTACTACTACTACTACTACTATTAATACTGCTACTGGTGCTGCTGCTGCTATTACTACTACTAATACCACTACTACTACTTATAATACTACTGCTAATTGCAATACACTACAACTACTATTGCTACTAATACTACAACAACTACTACTACTACTGCTACTACTACTACTACCACTAACACTACTATTATTACTGCTACTATTTACTAATGGTAATACTTTAAATGCACATCCGTATAGTATCATTATGTTTTCTACTGCGGACCAAATTCCGGTATAAACATACTTTAGCTCATACCCTCATTGTGGCTGTATAACATAATATGTGTGTGTGTGTGTGTGTTTGAACATGACATAAACCCCAATGGACACTGCTGTCGTTATTGAGTTATGGCATACTTGATATGAATACCAAACAGTTGTATTCTTATTCCAAACAGAACGCTGGATAAATTATAGGCACTATAATAACAGTACTATTACATCATCAACACAAGGCTCTTATACTAAGATGGTATTTCTTCTGTTGGATGTGATGGTTTGATAAAAAGTTGGGTGTTGTGTATGCCGTATGTGTGCTTGTGCAAGTGCGTGTGTATGTGAACGCATGTGTGTGTGTGTGTGTGTGTGTATGTGAAGGATTGTGTGTGTGTGTCTGTGTGTACGCCTGTGTGTGTGTGTGTGTGTTTGTGTGTGATATCAACTAGTAGTGTTTGATTATCCGTGACCAAGAGTTGTAAACTAATTACATTTTACGATAAAGGTAGGCCACTTCATAGAAGTTTGTGTGCGTGTGTGTTCACTGTTAACATTAACATCTAGTCTACCGTGTTCTATCGAAGGAACCATTAATAATTATTTTTCTAAACTTTGCAAAATGTGTTATGGTTTTCCACCCAATCCCGTCCCATCTGATACTGTCTAGTGCCTATCTGATGGTGTTGAGAGAGAACATAGGCTGAGTTTATCACTACATAATAGTGAATAGCGATTGCGTTTTGATGATTAATTGAGATGGTTCATTTTGGATGATGAAAGAGCCAGCTGCTATCACATGAGTAGGTGCCGATTGCGATACATCGTATTCCATTGCCACTCTAGATGCAACAACTCTCAGAGTCATGAGGCATGTAGTGCTGGTTAATCGGATGTCTATATCCAACCTTTGTGACACGCCTACAGCAGCTGTTTCCTTCCACCCAAGACTTGCAACCACTATCCGCCCCCTCCCCCTCTTCTCTCTCTCTCTCTCTCTCTCTCTCTCTCTCTCTCTCTCT
>JARFNW010144161.1:0-10102 GCA_031763155.1 Dirona albolineata | reverse complement strand
CCACTGCGTCAAAATACCTTTACCAGTAAATTGGACAACAATGTACCATGAGGTCCTTACATTTTACCGATAAACACATTGCTGTTACCCCAGTGGTTACTATTCAGTTATAGGAGAATTGAGAGCTGCCACCTGGGCATATACCACTTGCTCAAATTGACTTTTTTCCCCCCGCTTATCTCAACACATTATTTTATGGAACCTATCTTATTGATGTGACCGACTACTTTCATATTTTTTGAATGACTTGCACTGGTCAGCAAGCATGTGTGTGTGTGGGGGGGGGGGGGAGAGACAGTGAAAGAGTTAATTTGTTCTTAATAGGGATAATATTTTTTGTTCACTTTTGACTTGCTAAGCCTTGTATTTGTATACAAAAAGTGTATAAAGATCATTAATGCCAACAACTATTTAACCTAGCCACAGACTGTCAACTTTACACAGAGTTATGTAATCTCTATTTTTCCGTTCTTTCTTTATTCTTTTCCTCCTGGTAGTTTTTTCTTTTTCTTTTTGTTTGAACTTGAATCATGAAACTAGCAAGCTCTTAAATGAATTGGATTCAACCATATAAATTATATAAATATTATTACCAACATGAATTTCATCAATGTTTTTAATGTTATTATCTCCTCATTCTTAATCCTGACCTTTACTCGTTCGTTTGCGCAGCGAGGTGTCCATTTATCGATCGTCTCTCCAAGAAAAATTCCAGCTCTGCAGAAGCTCTTTAATGAGGTATGTCACACATTTGGGTAAAAGATTATTTTTTTTCCTCTCAGGGACCACTTTTTCATCCTATTTTGTCACGAACGTGAAACTGTGCCTATCATATCAGAAGACCAAAGAAAATCGTCATGTCTGTATCAAATGTAATTGTCTTCCACCCTCTCCAACGCAACTGCTGCTTAATAGCAGCTTTAAAAAAATAAAAACGCCCGAAAATGAATTCTCCATTGATCCCCCCAAAGATGTATCACATTTAGTGGTTGAGAAATTGCCTGCTCCATGATGAGAAAACGGGATTATGCACCAGCTCTATTGGTCACCTAGGCCTTTCAGGACTTACCATTTTTTTTTTTGTTCCTTTCATTCCAGGGGTGTGCAGGAGACAACTACCACAACCCGAAGATGGCTCACTATGCCATGGATCCCAGACATATGGTCTTGCTCAAAGGCTTTCAATTAGAAGGTTGGACGTCCGCCTAATTTTCTCTCTTTTAAAAAAACGGTTTACTTCAATGCATGCTTTTTCTTCTTCTTTATACCATATCCTACTGCGTTCAATAGTATTGAATGTGCACATTAGTATGCTGGGGAGGGAGGGGTATGTGTGTAAAAATGTATCAACATTTTTTCTTGTAAAATTCATAGAGATTGTAGCCACAGGGTTGAGTACATGTGTAGAGGACCAGTAACTATGGTTCAAGTAGGATACAATCCTTACAAAGGTATTTGTGATAGGAATTTATATCAGAAAGTCTAGGAAGGAGAAAAACATAATACCAGAAGATTGTTAATTTGGAAATTCCAAAGACGATCTTATTGTTGGAGACAAGGTGGCAGATTACTACAGAAATAGGGATTTACCCATCTTTTGAACATCTTTTGTTTGTTTTGTTGATAACTGCTGAATTGGTTGTTATCATACCTTACACTTACATCATAGGTTTTAATAATGAATTACATGATATTCATTTGAAAATTAACATAAATGATTGATGTGTTCTACCTTGCATGAGACTTAGCTTGCTTTTTATTAAAAGCAAAGGGGAAAGTTAATCCTCGGTACATCTTTATCTAATCTTTAAAGTGATTGCACTTTGTTTTATTTTTGGAGGAAACAAGTGAAGATCATTTCAATTGTTTAAAGCAAATTTGTCTTGATCCAAAAAAATTTCAGCAGTTTTTATTTTTATTTTATGCCCTAATTGAAGATTTCGAAATGGACTCATCCTATGTAATTGGCCAATTTCTGTATTGATTTTTTGAAAACAGTGAATGAATTATGAACTTAAACATTCAATTCAATTCTTTTCCCAGAACGATCTGTCAGTCCCAAACAGGAAGATGACAAGAAGCCAATTATTAACGGTGTGTTGATTGAAAATGATTTGTATGAATAATTTACATTCAATCTTTAAAAAAAAATAAAAATGAAGGCAGCTGAAGGTCCAGACTCTGGCCTTGAACTTTGATTTGATTCAATTTGATTACATAGAATGGCGCACTTTGTTTTATTCTATTGTATGCCACTTGAAGCTTTGCTTACAAAAATACACCATGACTTCAGAAGTTACTGGGTTTATAAAACTCCTTATATATTACTGCTATTGTTCGCAGGCCTAAAAGTAAGGAAGGACCTTCCCGACACTCTTAAATGTATAAAAATAAACTCTTTAGGTTCTTTAAAAAAATCATTTAAAAACCCACCTTTTTATAAAATATTTAAAATGATCATGTTTCACTTCCAAACACTATGTAACATATCATTTGCGATTGATGCTGGAATCTGTTTTTAGAAATTGTATTTATCCTCTACTTCATTAGTTGAATTTTAATTGTTCTATAGTTATTACTTTTTAGAAAAATCTGTAATTATTGATACAAAATAGTTTTAATTATTCATTTTTAGAGAAGCGTTATAAATGTGTCAGTGTGCGTGGTGTGTGATAGTCATGTGTGCCATTGTAAGGCGCCTAGAGCCCTACACGGGATAGTCGCCATATAAATGCAAGTATTATTATAGTTCTTTTTCTTTGTCCACCATCAGCACTGAAGGACCAGATGATAGTGGTCAATACAGATGGTCAGGGCTTTAAGATTCCAAACTCCAGTCAGATGAGTAAGTGGTAGTAGTTAGAGGTTCTGCCAACGTGACCTGGGGCTGTATGTATGCTCAGACGCTACGTTAACAGACAAGACGTGTGTGAAACGATTCAATCACTATAATGACGTCATGTTTTTGAGTTTTATTGCATTGAATTATACTCACACCATGACAGTATTCACTGGCTGCACTCACACATGTCTTATTGGTTAACAAGGTAGGATCTGTGTATACGTCCCCTGCTGTCGTACTATTTCCAGCGCTAAGATACGATGAGATAAGATTAAACTATATTTATTATACATTTCTGGACGACTTGGCTAACATAACGTCTGGGAACTATAGATAGATAATTAAAAAATTGCAAGTCATTGTCATTGTTTTTTTGATTTTAGATGGACAAAATTTTTAAAAAATGACTTAGTGGGAAGTGTGCACTAAATAGTACCAAAGTAATGGCCATTTAACATAAGATACCAGGAAGCAAACTTAAAGCAATGGGTCCATTTTCCATAACCTGATGGCAATGATCGTTTGTGATATAATGTGTTTGATTTTTTATTTTTTTTTCCTTCTCCCTCATCAAAGCTACACCCATGCAACAGCAGCCCCCTATCCAGCAACAACAATCATCCAGTACAAACCAACAACAGCAGCCACAGCAACAACAACAACAACAACAGCAGCAACAACAGCAGCAACAACAACAACAACAACAACAGCAGATGATGCCGAGTATGGTCAACACGCAGGCATCGGTGGCCATGTCCAATGCGATGATGACCAGCCCTATGGATCACATGGTGACTGCCAGTCAAGGCTTGCCGGCGAAAGGCGCCCACCAACTGCACATGCGACAGGTAATAGAGGCTGTCATGTTATCATGTTTTCCATTTTTTTTAAATGATTATTATTATTACTATTATAATTATTGTTAAATTTATTGTTATTATTATTATTATTATTATTATTACTATTACTATTATAATTGAAGAGTGCTTTTCCAAAACTGGCCAAGTCATTATTTTCTATCTTTCAGAAATTGAGAAAAACATCTCATTTAATACTATCACTGCTAGTCTGCATTCATACTTCAGAGTTAGATTTTGTACCGATTTACTGAGTTTTGGGGTTCCAGTCTATATTTAGTACGTAGCTCTGATATTGCTTTAATACCAGGGTAGCATAACTTTAAAAAGTAAAAACCCGACTTGGCGAGTCTGTGGAAAAGCACTCTTCAATTATTGTTAAATTTATTGTTATTATTATTATAATTATTATTATTGTTATTATTATTATTATTATTATTATTATTATATTTGTTTTTCTTATTGTTGTTGTTATTATTATTATTATGATATACGACTTTTATCACACATTTGATGTTAGCTTTGGCAATGGTCAAGGCAAGGGAAACGAAGGAAAACACCTGGGCATGGTGTTCTTGAAAATGCTTCTTTTGCATTTATCTTGGAAGTAAATTAAATAATGTTATCATTCAGTTTAATTTAGTTGCTCATATTCTTGTAAGATAAATTATTTTTAAAAATGTATGTAGCTCATAATTACGCCAAAGTTGAGCAGCACCTTATTTATGACGACATAATATGTTCATTTCTGAAATTGCTCTCTTACTTATTTTTAGTCCAGTCATTTAAGTCATAAAAAAACCTGAAGGCCTTGACTCTATGCTATGTACATTGTTATCGGTTTCCTTTGGATATTTTCTTAATATTTTCAATGACTAGTGCGTTTGTTTGTTTGTTTGTTTGTTTGTTTGGTTTGGGTTTTTTCAGTCCCACACCTGTCCTACTGCAACTACCCTTCCAGTGTTGTTTACCTATTTACTTGTTTCCCCATCTCTCAACACTTTGCTCTCTTGACTGACGTATATTATGAGAATCCATACGATCCCTATTAATATGGCTTCTCCCTCTTGCAAAGTCACCCTGTTTTCTATTGTCGACTGATAGATACCCCAGATACATACAACTGTTTATTTGGGCTGATCACCCGTTCACCTTAAATCTGGGGTCAGCATGACATGCTGACTGATCAGTGAATGTTCATTCAGATTTAGATCTTTTTACTTTGGGGTCTAGGTTTGCTATGTAGACCAGTGGATCCCTTTTGATATTTTTCATCCTCACGTCTTTTCCCCCATCCCTCCACCAGGATAAAGCACAAGCAGGAATGGCTAACCAGATGAGTCTCAGCCTGCAGCAACAGCAACAGCAGCAACAAATTGTAAGGCTTTGATTTTGTGACATGATACTGATTGCAGTAATTACGACACAATAACCACTAATAGTACTAATAGGGTGTACAAAATGAATGAATATGGTGCGGAATAGTGGCGTAGCTTGCTAATAGCGAGTTGGCCTGCTTTTGTGGACAAGGCTGTGTTGTCGACTCAGGCATGGGTCTGATTCCCCCCTTCCCCTTCGTCAATCTTTGTTCTGTCCTGTTTATTGTCTCTTACTGGCATTGTAACATTTTCAGATTATTATTGGATAACCTTTACAGTGAATAAGTACAGCCCTTTTCGATTTTGGTCTCAACGTGCGCTAAACATGATTGCCATCATTTTATAGCATTTATTTCTCTCCAAATCTTGTGATGTCAATAAGACAAGATTATAGATGACCCCCCCGGAAATTGACCTAACTATTCAGGAAGGGCTGAAAAAAATCATTTAATTTTATAATCACCAATATCGGTGAACATTAATCAGCAAATCACTATTTCCGCATTGTGAGTCGCAGTACTTCTACACTCATTAGAATGACCATTGGAAAATCTGAGTATATGTTTTCATCTATTGATGTAGTAATGTTGAGGCATTCATTTCACACAGTTTAAGACCTGGAGCTGTACCCGAATCTTGTAATGTCAATGAAACACGATTCACCATGAGGTGAACGAAGAGATGGTTATGTATGACAATTTTAATGCAGAATTGACAATTTTAAACTTGTGCCAATGTTAGAATACTGGTCTCCCTTATGAAAGATTTCTAAACACACTCCAAAGTTTGTCATGTCCAGTTCTTAATTTTTGTGGATTTATATTTGAATCACAAAAATATGACTTTAAGTTCTCTGTCTTAGGTTTTATGACATGTATTTATTTGCATCTTACTTCAAATGTCATTCAATTTGAAAAAAATATTTTTACATTGATTTTTTATTTGTTTTCAAGGCTGAACTCAAACGACAGCAGCAGCAGCAACAACAACAGCAACAACAACAACAACAACAGCAACAACAACAACAGCAGCAACAACAACAACAGCAACAACAACAACAACAGCCTCAACAGCAACAGGAATTCCTTTGTAAGCGTTTTGTCTTTGGTTGTCTTTTTGTTAATCAGTTGTTAAAACATTTTAAACGGATACAAATATACCTCTGACTTTATTTAAACCACTTCCGCCTGTCTTTGGCTTCATTCCAAGTGACGTTCATGAGGCACAGGTGTTTTTTGCAATGTTATTTTCCAAGATAACTTTGGGCACCCTCATTTTCTTTTTCTGTTTGGTCTCCATCAAAATACTTTCTACAACAGGAAATGGCCGTCTTCCATTTTTGCAACATGGCCAAACCAACGCATTCTTCATTTATACAAACCTCATCTTTATTATTTTATTTTTTTGTTCAGTGAGTGAAATTGAGTTCTCTTCACATTTATGAATTATTTGGAGCACTTGATTTTCTTTATCTGTGTATATACATTGCTAATTGATTATTTATTGATGAATGTCAAATGAAGCAGATTTTAACGTCAGAAACCTCAAGGTTTTAGAATTCCCAAGCTGTGCCCTTGTTTTTTTTAGCTCAGTCTAAAGGGACTGAAATCACGGGGTGTGAATTGTACCAGAGTAATGGAAATTTAACGTTAAGTATTTGAAAAATATACAAATTTGAAATTCAATGCAATGGGTCCATATGATATTGATGTATTATTTAATTTGCTTACTTACTATGAATGGGGGAGCCAGTGGCGTAGTGGTTAAACCACTCGCCTTTGGTTCAAAAGGTTGCATGGTTTGAATCCCGATAGAAACACAGGAGTTTTTTCTCAAGACGTTGATCCCACTTTGTGGTGCTGCCCTGCCGCTGATGCCTAGGTTATTCCGGTCTACCCTCGGAATTGACCCTAAAAATAAATTTTCTCATAGGATGAAAAAAGGGAATCTTATTTTCTTTTTTTTCTTTTGATGAATATAATGCACCTTGAGATGTTTTAACATGGAAATGCTCTATATTTTTGCTATCATTATCATTATATTGAGACATATCAACTTTCTTGATTCCATTTTCTATCTTCTTCTCTCTTTCGGTTGCCGTGTTCAGTACGTCCTCCTAGCATGGGGACGTCAGTTAATCAGAGCATGATGGGGATGGGCAACCCGGGCTCCATGGTCAATCCAATATCGATACAACAGCAACAACAACAACAACAACAACAGCAACAACAGCAGCAAACAACTAGTTCACAGGTAGGCAACCCACAAAAGATGTAGTGGCATGGTGGATTGGATTTTGCATTGCAGGTCGTAATGTGACTGCACATGTCGTAATGTGACTGCACATGTCGTAATGTGACTGCACATGTCGTAATGTGACTGCACATGTCGTAATGCGAATGTGAACGAGTTGCGTCTGGTTATCATTGTTCAATGTCTCAATTTTATATAGTAGCCTCGTTTTACCCAGGTGGATACAGCTGCCAGCTATGAAAGTGCAGTGACGGATAAGTTGAAAGCTTTTGAGTTTCGGATTGCTCAGCAGAAAATATAATCTTAGACTTTTGCTTTTCCATTAACCTTCGAACTTTAGCCTACTTGGCAGGATGACTCTGACACTAAATTTACCGGGTCAGTTCTGTTTTTTACTATTTCAAAACGTGGCCCACATGTATACTCAAGGTTACAGAGAAAGTTGTTTTAGTGTATTGTATTTTTAGAAAATCAACAAGTTATAACTTTCCCGACAGTTTATTCCTTGCCTGGGTGCCCAAATCATCCTTATCAAATATTTTCTTACTCAATTCCAAAATGTTTGTCTTGCGAGTATTATAACTGGGGAGCCGGTGGTGCAGTGGTTAAGTCACTCGTCTTTGGTTTGAGAGGTTGTGAGTTCGAATCCTGGTGGAAGCAATAGATTATTTTCTCGAGACTTGAACCCACGTTGCGGCGCTGCCCTACGACTGATGCCTGGGTTATTCTGGTCTATCCTCGGAATAGACCCTGAAGACAAATTTCCAATTTCCGCTTGGGTCGGAATAAAGGGAATTTATTTGTTTATATTATTTCTTATTGACACCGTCATTTCGTTTGTATTGACTACAGTGATTCTGAACTGGTACTATTTTCCACTTGTGCACATTCATTGTCTAACCCTGTGTGACTAAAATAATTCTGAAAGAGTGTTCAAAGTTACAGGAAATATGTGTATTCAAGTGTGTAGATGAAGAGGTTGACTAAGTTAATGAATTAGAATTTTCAATTCACTAATCAACTCACAAATATTCCCAAATGTCTTGTCTCTAAACCAGAAAACAGTTTAATGACCCATTATGGTACATTAGGCTTAAAATGGTTAGACCTACTGATATGTTTACTGTCAGTGCCCGCTCTCTATTCATTTATTTCCTACACCATTGTACTAAATGCTTCATTGCATTCAGAGCTACTCGTGTTTATGTGTTCGTCTCTATGTGTTCTATCTCTCTCACTCTCTTTCTCTTTTTAAATTATGGTTCGATAAAGAATGCATAGAGTTCAAGAAAACCGTAAGAGCTAGTTTAAAACGTTACAGAAGAAACAGATGTGATGGAGGAAAAGCAGAATACATACAAAACAGGAAATTGTATAAAAAACTATTGAATCGAAAACGTTACGTATACTCTGTCAATAAATTATCTTGTTTGTTTAATAACCTAAATGACTCGAACACGTTTTGGCGAGAAATAAAAGCAATATTAGGATCGAACAAAAGTAATCATAATTGTATTGATGTTAAGGAGTGGTTATCACACTTAAGAAATATTTTACATGTTGAAAAAACAGCTCCACCCATATGCAATGAGCCTTTTATAAAATATGTAAATGTTTGTAACGACACGTCCATGATTCTAAATTCATCAGTGACAGAGGAAGAAGTAACAACAAGTATTAAAAACTAAAATGTAATAAGTCTCCAAATCCTGACCAGATCTCAAATGAGATGTTAACCAGTGCGCTTCATGTCATCACCCCTCTCCTCACCAAAATCTTTAACTTTGTATTCACAAACAGAATATTTCCATCTGAATGGTCCAAGTCTATCATAATACCAATTCATAAAAGGGAGATAATAGTATTTGCGACAATTATAGACCAATTTCACTAGCATCTCTTATTTCGAAAGTTTACAATAGCATACTGAAAAAAAACGACTCATATTATTTACTGATACACTTAGCATTTTACCCGAAGAACAAGCTGGGTTTAGAAAAGGCTATTCAACAATTGATCATATATTTTCCTTACATGCTATGACTGTCACTGTTAAGCAATTTTCAAAGAACAGAAAGTTATATGTTGCTTTTATTGATTATCGTAAATGTTTTGACTCAATAAACAGAGAGGCCTTGTTCAATATTTTAAAGAGAAATGGTATAGATGGACACTATCAACAAGAATCATTCCTAAATAACAACGACTTTGGTAAGGTATTGAGAAATGTGTTGATAAGATTTAGAATGGGTGTCTCAGAGATAAATGGGCACCGTTATAAGTTCAGTAAAAATAAGAGCCTTTCAATGTGTCCATTCTTTAACAATAGTCAAGAAAATGAATTTCATGTCTTGTTTGTATGCCCATTGTATGAAGAGCTACGTTTAAAATATTTTATGCCCAAATATCTATGTAAAATACAGTCATGGAAATAGGCATTAAAGGTCTCTTTCCATGTCCGTATTTTTGCCTTTCGTCAGAAGGCGTTTCGGAAATAATGAAAATTGATATAACTCAAAACCTATTGACTTTCCGCACTAAATATTTTGACATAAGATGTAGGGTGTGTAATATTATCAAAAAATTAAATTTAAAAAAATTCGCGCCAACATTAAAAAGGTGTTTTATAATTGCACGTCAGACTTGTACAGTGATACCGAGTATAAACCGATCTTTATCTTATCAATATCAGAGAAAGAAGGTATTCTTGCTTTAAGATTACATGTCAAAACCTTTTAGTTTAAGGTTCGCATATAATATACATATATATA
>JARFNW010144139.1:0-10106 GCA_031763155.1 Dirona albolineata | reverse complement strand
TAATAATAATAATAAAAATAATAATAATAATAATAATAATAATAATAATAATAATAATAATAATAATAATAATAATGTACGTGAGCTGAGCAGTATGACACAAGTTATTCTTTGGTAAACATGGACAAGACTTCTGGCAGTTAAAAATGCATTTGAGTCGGATTGATGACGACACATTCTTATTATGGCTTAGAAAATATGTGGATAAAAAGAAAATTCCAACATTCATGATATGCCTCAGTGTTCGTGAGTAATGTAAAAAAACAATTCTAAATTTTTTTAATAATATAATTTAGTGAGTCAAAATCTACTGGTACAAAAGTGTTCAACCTTTCTTTTCCTGAATTTGAAAGGAATTGGTTCAACAAGGCATTATTCAAATAGTTTCCTACAGCAAAATACACTTGAATAGCCATTTCAAAACAAAGACAAAATTTCATTGTATATAAATATAGCTTTTTTTTTTCGCAATGATTGATTAGCAAATAAGCCTAACTTACAGGATTGTTGATTTAAGCAAAAGGCATGTCTCAAACATGAAAAACGCTCTTTGTATCAGATATTCACACTATGGCATGGAGATTTTTTTTCAAGTAAAAAGTCAAATAATTTTATGTTTGCATAATTTTGGATTTTGACATTCTAATAATAATAGATAATAATAATAGATGACAATAATAATAATAGATGACAATAATAATAATAATAATAATAATAATAATAATAATAATAATTTTTTTTAAATAATTTTTTTTTTTTAAACATTTGTTGAGTGCTATACCCATACAAAACAAGCTCACAGACAAAAAAGTTTGTTAAGTCACTGTAGCGATGGGAAAAGAAAACTGAATTAAACTGTGACTTAGAGCATGGTGATGATCGTGGATAAGCCCTATATAAATGCCATTTATTATTATTATTATTATTATTATTATTACGTACCATACAAGGCTATTTTCATAACCATCCAAACTAGGCCAGCCCTCTCTTTTGACCACTCAGAAAGGGTTTCACGTTCTTTAAATGCTTCTTGTTCAAATCTTTTTTTTTTTAATCACATACATTTCATGGTCTTTCCAGAGACTCCATGAGAAGCTAAGAACATCTTGAAAGCTCATTCATGAATTGTAAAATGAACATTATGACAATGACAAAGATAGCGATAATGGCCCGTGGATATGAATGCTGGTCAAGTAGTCAGGATTATGGGTTGGGCAGGGATCTAATTATTGTAATCAATTAGAATTGGAATGTGAAATTGAATGAGCCGACAACAACAACAAATTTCTTATTCATGATTAAGAAATTTTCTTGATGATCAACAATAATATTATAATGATATGAGACCTTGTGAATGCGTGAAGCTTCAATCCTCCCTCCAAATATTATATTTCAAGTTATTTCATTTATGTTTTATGGCTGAAATATCTTCTTTTTTTTTAAAATCATAAATACTATATTGTATAACAGTGATTTTACACAACATAAATGATAAACTTTTGACTGTTTGACTATATAGGGCAAAAGTATTAAAAGATTAAAAATCCACCCAGAAAATATTTCTTGATTTTCTTGATCGGGATGTTGACTTTGCCATCTCAGATTCCTCTTCCTCCATTCCCCGTCCCGACTTCTGTTTGAAAAAAATATTTTTGAATCACACTGCTGAGTCATAAAGTAAAAATTTGTTTGTTTGTTATCTGTTCCCTTCAGAACTGTGATTAAATGGTGTAGGGACCAACTCTGTGACTGGTCAAGACAGTGTACAAGGCAGAAGGCATCGATGTGCAAACCCAGGTAAAACGTATCCAGATTAATTGCAAGTCTGTGCGCCACTAGTACACTAGTAGTACATATGGCCTGATACAGAGCTAGAAAATCTATCGATCAAGATTTTTAAGGCAAGCAGGGGAGATCAGCCCACTGTGCCAATAAATCTTGTTTGGTACAAGAAGCAATATCAATAATATCACAACCAGACAACATGATTTTGTAGCCTCAGGTGTTCACCCAACACCTTTAGACACTGTGGAAATTTTAAAGTAAAAATAAAAAGTATAAAATTGCATATTGATGGATTATGTTATCTATTTTCTTTCAAATTGATAATTTTTAAAATGAGACTATCTGAGAGTTATAAAGGTGAGAGAGATCCACATCTGCCTACAATGCAATACTCTAATTTCAGACATATGTTAACTTTACTTTTGACATCAACACACTTTAAAAGCATTCTTCAAGTTTCTCAAATGCATGGAACTTGAATGAATTGAAATGAATCAAGAATTTTCAAACAACAAATAGACCCAACTAGGAGTGAGCGATAAATGATGATGACAAAATATATACCATCTTTACCAGTTTAGGGGTCAGAGGCGCGGCGATTCGCGACGAAAGAAGGCGAACTTGTACTCCGTTGTTGATGACTGGTCTTTAAAACAGAAAAGTAGGAAATGGGAAGGGAAGCTATTAATGATTGTTCAATCTTGTCATCGTGAGAATTGAGTCAGGTTAAGGGAAAATGATATGGTTAGTCATTATTAACTATCGAATGTTGAACATGCCTGCAATGTTGCATGAACTCCCAACAGCATTATAGCTCCTTTAAATATTAGCTTTCCCTACATTGTAAAGATTATTGTAAATACCATATGTATATCTATATTTACGTTGCACGGAGCACTTTGGCACATACATATATATATATGTATATATAAATCTTCTCTATTCATCTTTGAAGTCATCCATTTTCAGGACAAAATCTTTTTCTTTTATACAAATTGCACGCATGATAAAGACATCACAATCATAATTATATCAAGAATTAATCTTTTCCATATCTAGAGCAACAGCTTGGAGAATTAGGAGGAATTTAAAATAGAACATTTCACCATAAATTTCAATCAATATAACAAGTCATATTTTGCAAAGTAAAGATAACAATTCAGAGGAAAGAAAACAACAACTTAGTAATAACTAATCATTTGAGAAAGGAGAGAAGATTTAGCTTCCACACAATTACACAATAAAAATAAATAAAAAGAAATAGATAATATACATACCATTGATAGTGATATTGCCCTGCAGCATTTAAATTGAAAAGTTACAAGTTGAGAAATCATACAATAGGATTCTGTACTATTTTCAAAAATGAGCATTAGATTAATTTTTAAACAAACAATTTTACCATCTAAATTGTAAGGAAAGAAAATAAGGCGAACAAAATTTAAAAAAAGGACATTTAAAGTATTCTCTGCCAATCACTTGGAACCAGTCGATAGTATTTTAATTTAATCACGTATGTTTCTTAACGAAAAAAATGGATGTAACGACAAATGACAAAATTAAAGAGAAATGACTATATTGATTTATTGCCTTTCATCAAAGTAATCATCATACCCAAAGAAATGGCTGCCTATTTATTGAATAGTGTATTGCTCATGACACCTTAAATGATTAATGATTTTTGTAGGCTGATCACCTGGCTGCCTTAAATTTCAAATCTATAAAATTCATAGACTGTGGTTGACCACACAAGGTATTCAGTGCTTATGTGAACTTTCCAATGCCCTCCATGCCGTGGGGCTGGTCCTCATACCAGGATTACTGTGATAAGCTAAAACAATAACAATAAATCTAATACATTATTGATAACATTATTTTTACCTTACACATTAAAGTATTCAACAACCACATTCACAAATCAAAACAGAAAGAAAAAATACATTCACACAATCTGTTACCATACCATGCAAACAACTGAAAAGGAAGGCTCTCATTAAGAAAAAAAAAAAAAAAAGAAAAAAAAGATGTGACAACTATCTATGAAACTTAAAAAAAAATGTTATGCATGCAACTAAAACTACTTCTATGATTATTTGTTTTCCCTTTTATAAATGACAAGAAACAATGAATAATCAAATAATATTGGTCTCTCTAAATTATTTTTTATAACTTTTGTAACGTAAGAAACTCCAAAAAGCATAAAAGAGTTTGAAGAGTTTAAATGTTCAAAATGTTTAATTTAACATACTTTTAGATGCATGAAGAGAAAGACAGATAATCATTGCAAAGGCACATAATTACAACTTAAACCACAATCCACTTTGTAACACTTTCAGAGGAAACAGCAATGATCAACTTAACGCTGCTAACACTGACTGCCGGAATGATGATAATGAATGGCTTTTGTACAACGTTTATCCCCGATCATCATTGTGCTCTAGGTACTTCACAGTGGCACATTTGCCCCAGGAAATTCCATTCATTATAAATAACTCCCATCCCTGTTTCTACAATCATTCCTTCTATCCTCTGTTCACTGACTTTCCATGATACAATACATTCACAATGATGGCTGACAAGGGGGTAAAAAAGGTTTTTAAAATGTATTATATGTACCCTATCTTAAGTTGGTGGTCACATCACTTGGATTTGTGGCTTTCTTTATGTTTATGAGATTTTTTTAATGCTTCCTTTCACCAAAATAATCTTTATCACTTCACTCATTAATCAGTTGGTTTTTTTTAATCATCAATCATTAGACCTCTTGGATAATCTTAATTAAACAACTTTACTTCACATTTTTACTACAAATCAAATGCAAAAATAAACCAACTTTTAGCCAAACTTTTTATCATTATTTTGTTTTCATTCAAGTATAAATTAGACAAACTCTGTACTCTTGAGTGTACACCTACTCTTCTTTTATTATCAGCAGAGTTTTTGACATTTGACATCTTTAATCCAGTTGGATTTTTTTTTAACAACAAGAAAGGCTAAGGGGCAAAAACATTGGTAAGATATATTCTTTTAAATGGTCATGATTATGGTGGAGTGAATCTAGACAAACCAATTTTTAAAATCATATAACGTAAAGAGACAAATGAGGATAAAAACACTTCAAGGGTTTCGACAATATCGGTAAGAAGGGATCAACTCTAGCTTGTTGAAAACATGCTACAAAAGAGGTCACAATGTAAAACCCCTTCCAGAGGTCAATAATATATTTCAGTCTGAAGGAATAAATATAAACTTGCAATGCAAAGAAGAAACATTTGTAAGTAGTTAAAACATGTTTTCAGGTTGTTATAACAAATCATGCAAATTGCCTGCATCGATTCTAAACAAGCCAGAGGGAAATAAGGTTGGGGGTTTGGAAGGAAAGAAGACGGTCAGGGGGTGTGGAGGCAGCGACTGCGATTCTAAAAGCAAAAAATGACTTGACTGGAAATTAAAAAAACATATCAGACTTTTAGAAGTTAAAGAATCTACCTTGGCGCTAGAACAGCTGCTCTGCCTCTCAGCAAATTTTCTTTCGATTCTGGATAGGCCAAGAATACGGCAGATGCCTATATTAGTATCCCTATGTCAGCAGTAGACAATTTTCAAGGTCAATTTGTACACTTTTCATCTCAACACAAATTGAATAATTATAGGTCTTATAATCATTTTAAAACATTTTTAATCGATTTAAATTCGTTTACCGCACTGGGAGATTTGTGAGCTTACTATCCATTGAAATAAATCATTCAATTAACCATATTTCCCAAAAGGTGAAATATAAAAATATTAAGTTATTTTCCAAGATTGTCTTACCTGTGAACGTAAATACTGTTCAATGTCATTTACAATCAAATAAAAGGTGAGCAGCCAACACCATTCATCTTATTTTAACTATTTTCATGCTTTTTAAAAGAATAAATTAATAATAAAAACTGCATTGCAACTTATTTCAAACAATGTTGATGCATATGCTCACTTGTTTTGTAGTTCTTATCAGAAATTTAAAAGCCCTACTCTTTAAGATAACATCAGATGTCAGTAGCTATAGCATGAACACTATATTACTTGTATTATGGTATGCCCTCTGTTTTATTCCGGCCAAATGGTAAGCTCCATACAAAGGCAGAGAAAATTTATACTTAAAATTTCAATTACTGTGCAAATCAAAAGACGGCCAAATTTAAAATTCACACTTGCATACTGGCCTACCTACTTTTTGGCACTAAATTCACAGAAGGCCCTGCTCTATTTCAATTTCACACTAGACTAGCTCTAAAAAAATTCCCATTCAGAAAATCTTTCTACGTTAACTTGACATGGTTAAATCATCATGCAAATTTATATAAAAAAACATACCTGGGTAAACATAAATCTCTAAAGGCTGAAGAAATTCATCACAAAAACAAGTTAAACAGATTAATATATGGAATATCATTTATATTTTATGTGGCAAGTTTTTAAATACACTGCTTTGACTTTATCAGTGTATCAAAGAATCAATATCACAGCTAATGGGAAAATGAATAATTTGTTATGGCAAAGCATAGTGTGATGATCATGATATCAGATATAAGTAACACAAAGACCATAAGACATGCAAATAGAATAGTAGTAATAACCTGCACAGGCTATGTCAACCTCAGTAAAAACATATCATATGTTAATTAGCTTCAACTCATTGACAGTATTGAAAATTATATTTTTTATCAAATTGCCTTTATTTTGTCTACAAGGGTTCTTTGACTTTAGGGTTTATTTAGGAAAAGACCAAAATAACCCAAGCGTCAGCCGCAATCCAAGCCAGTATTGGGGAAGCTGTTTAATAGGGACAGCCACTTAATGCGAACCACCTTCTGGGGATGGAAGTTATTCTGTGTATAAAGTCCTTGTCATATTGTTAATCCGCCGTCTAATGGGGACAATGTGCCATTTAATGGGGATGAAAATAAGATAAACTCAGCCCCCCCCCAAAAAAAATATCAAGGCAGTCATTGATTGTTGATACCTTAATGAATAAAAAATATACCTGTGAAATGCTAACTGCTACGAGGGTCAACATTGGACATGTAGGTGCATAAAACAAAGGCGTGATCAAGGGACAAGGCTCCCTGATTCCTTAACACCTGACTTTGGGTATATGTGTCAAAAATGATCCCTTTAATGGGGCATAAAGAACCTGCTGCTTATTGGGGACTAGTTTCGAGGCTTGCACTGCATGTATCATTTTAGGTATAGATGTACTTGGAGCAGGGGGCAAGGGGCAGCATCATAACTAGATGATCACTCACATTATCTAACGACCCATGTTGGTAAGTTCTCCAATAATTTTATTATTTTTCAGTCTTTAACATTGCTTACGTCCTTGCTTTTGAACTCTTTACCCAATAATAGGCCACCAAGCATTGCAGGAGGTTGTGGGATTATATTAAAGGCCCTGGCAAGAAGGATAGATGCTCAAAAAAGTTTTGGGGAGTTCTGATGTAGATGAATGTGACCAATAAGAATGAGTTTGATGTTGTTAATGATTGCACAGTGTTCTGGAGAAAGAGCAATAAGCATTTGTAATCCGTTACCACAGGATTTTGAGCGGGCACTTCACACTTCAATTTCACTCCAGTGACAAACACACCTTTTTACGCTTGACTAACAGAATGAGGAGACGAGCACTGTGAGAGACATGGTAGAATATCTGAATCTTGGCATCTTTTTAATTTGAAACTGCTAGTAGAACATTGACAGGTCCAAAAAAATAACCAAAAAACGCCTGCATTTTTAATTAAAAGACCAGTGTGCCTTTCATTGCATCCCTGGCATAGGAGAGACCAATCATGGTACAGTGACTAACAGTAGTAATAATACTAATGCAGCAGGTAAAACTCTTATGAATGCCTTGGCACGGAATTGCAACATTTACTGAGAAGTGCTGACCAAAGAGTAGGGAGCAAGTCGCATGAGGGAATTCATACATAAACATTCAATTAATTTGTAATAACGTTGACATTTCGAAAGAAACTATTCTGCCTTTGATAATATAGTCCAATTGCTAAACTTGTCGCAGTTACATTTAAGTAAATTCTTTATTGTTTAAAGACAATCAGTGGTTCACTTGTCAGTATGTGCTGCGATGGAATCAGACTGTTGATATTTCTTTTCAGCAAGAGTCGTATCACGGTTCCAATAGAAAAATGAAATGTCATACATTTAAGAAAGAAAGAAAACAAAACAGTGGACACACAGTAACACACACACAAATGCATTCTCAAAAACATTTGAAGAGATTCACACAAGGGAAAAAAAACTCTCTTCTCAATTCTAATACAAACTGACTCACCGTCTTGAAACTATTGACAAATAAAAACAAATTGGTTTAAATACAAACCTTTGTCCATTTAAAATCAATTTGAGAAATTTAAGAAATACTATGCGTATGGCAGATAATGCTTAAATATTTAAGTCTAAAGTAATAGCCAAATTAATATTCTTACAACTGAATAAGTAGGCCTTAAACAACAATTTATCATGATTTCCTTTCATCTTTGAATATTATAGCATAGGTTTCGTTGTTTTTAATAATAAGATTTAAAAAAATATATATTTCTTAGTTCATGCATGATGAACTTGTTCTCACACATTAATTTTCAAGTTCAATACAATAATACATTACTGTCAGGCTGTTATTTTTTAATACCTTGTCTAGTGATCATGCTCCAAAGAAAGGGTATGGTAGAATTGCATGCTTCAATTTTTCTTTTAGTTAATATGTTATGGGATAGAAGTTGTGAGGCATTCATATTCATAAACATCTAGTCTGGTCGGAGAGACGATAGTCCTTTACCAATGAGTGAGAGAACTAACAAAAGCTAAAAGTGCAGTATAATATTATGATTAATTTCATTGACAATTCATAGGAATGGAAATTATTCATTCATAGTAGAAAGGGTTACTATAACTTCCTAGAGAACAACTCAAACCAGTCAAAACATTTTAAATATAGATTGCACAGAAAATAAGCTACAAGGAAGAGAGGAAGGTGAATGGAAATATAGTTTTCGTCATTCAGTCAGGGTCTTTTGTTTCTTCTTTTCAAAGATTGAGGAGGAAAAAAGATCAAATACTATGAGAAAGATACATAACAATCACAGGAAAAAAAAGTGATCAGTATTATTGGTAGAGTGACGTTGATCATGGATTATATTAATAGAAATCAGTTGGTGAAGGACAGAGGCACAGGTGTGTGTGAGGCTATCATATCTACTTTATTGAAAGGGCAAGAAATCGGCGCGGGAGATACCTTGTCTAGCCTCATCCATTGTGATTAAACCAGTGGGAGACAGGAGCAGGTCACTGTGACCCAGGCTTGGGTCAACTTGCCCCAGTAACGGGTGATGCTCATCAGGCATTTCCATCACCTGGGGAGAGAGTGTGCCAGTGTGGCGGTGGCGTTGAGAGCCCCTTTTGCGTCTGCGCTGAGCGCGTTTTGAGTCTGTCTCACTTTCCCCCCCAGAATTGCGGCTATTCTGACCTTTGACATTGGCTGTGGCCTTGGGGCTTTGATTACTCCCACGTCGCCGAGACGAGACAAAGGACCTGCGATTTCTCTTGGATCCACTGTTTGAAAGGAGAATGTTTAAAAAAATACAATTAATGCATGGGAAAGAATCACAAAATATCACATTCTATGGGCATGAATATATTTTTAATTAACATTCAATCAGTGAAATTACATGCCTGAAACTTCATACTGGGGATATAAAAATATCAGTGTCCCGATGACCCAGTTCCCATGTCAATCTGGTTAGTTTATGTGGGTAAAAGTTGTTCTAAATGGATAAAATATTTGTACTCAATAGTCAAGTTGTTTCTGGATGTGAGAAAATATATCACAAATAGTGGCGGCCACCACATTGATGGCGGGTATAAAACAGCTGTACCACGATGTGACCAGTAGAGAGGCAATGTGATAAAAATCGAGAATACAATTTTGTTTCTAATTCTTTGCCAAACCAAGTTTTATACATTTACAAGCTTAAAAAACATGAAACACCAATTAATCAGAAAAAAAGGTGTGCCAAATTTTTTTTAAAGTTTTGTTTTTTTTAAGTTAAAAGTAAAAATAAACTGGTACACAGAATGGAGCCAGGTGGTGCAGTGGCTAAGTCACTCGTCTTTGGTTCGAGAGGTCGCGG
Organism: Dirona albolineata; assembly: GCA_031763155.1. Classification (NCBI taxonomy): domain Eukaryota; kingdom Metazoa; phylum Mollusca; class Gastropoda; order Nudibranchia; family Dironidae; genus Dirona; species Dirona albolineata. The sequence continues at coordinate 135 of JARFNW010144139.1, read as the reverse complement.
GTTCAAACCCCGGTGGAAGCACTTGTTTTTTTCACTCAAGACCATTATCCCACATTGCGCGCTGCTCTGCGGCTGACGCCTGGGTTATTCCGGTCTACCCTCGGAATAGATCCTAAAGACAAATTTCCCCCTGGG
>JARFNW010144128.1:0-10106 GCA_031763155.1 Dirona albolineata | reverse complement strand
GTGTGTGTGTGTGTGTGTGTGTGTGTGTGTGTGTGTGTGTGTGTGTGTGTGTGTGTGTGTGTGTGTGTCTGTGTGTGCAGGCAAATATATTGAGAATCTTAACAATGAACTCTAATACTTTGAGAACCAATAACCAAAATTACTCGAAATCATGCAGTAAATAAAAATAGACAAATACTAAACGTTAAAAAAAATGAAACTAGAACACGGGAAAGGGAAAGGAAGTACTTCGTAAAAAAAATAGAGACAAGAAAAAGAAAGAAGACGAAAAGAATAGCAAGCCCCCCCCCCCCCTTAAAAAACCCCCAAAACAAAACGAAACAATAAACAAACAAACAATCGAACAAAACAAAAGAAAACAGAAAAAAATCCGAACAAAAAATGGATTGAGTATCACATGCAACACATTTAGGTAACCAAGATGAAAAATGAGCATGGTTACTCAAATTGACAAGAAAGGGAATGTGGTACCAGCTCCGAATTGAGAAAATAAAACAAAACAAGAGATGTTATAAATTCAATTTTGCCCCTCTTTTGTCGTCGCTGTCGAAGGCCTTTGGCCGAAACCACGCTTGCTTTTGGTCTTTTTTGAAACTGCATTCCTTTTTCTTATTTCCTTCTTTTTGTTTGTTTGTTTTGTTGATGTTTTTCAGAAAAGAGGTATGGCATGAAGGGGGCCATACAGTGAGCACGACTCGACTGTTGGTGTTGACAAGCAACGTCTATCATGGCTAGTGAATGGACGGGTGACCGCCTGGGATAGAAACCCGTCAACGACAAAAAATATACATAATGAAATGTATTGCTTCCACGGGGCAAATGAGCCACTGTCAAGGTCTTAGCGCATTGTGACGATCGTAGATAAGCGCTAGGCCTATATAAATATGCATTTAATTTTTTATTTTTATAAATAATATGGAGAGGAGTATTTTAGATAAATCAATAAAACATCCAGACCACCTTTTTTCTTAGTACCAAAATTGCTTTCCTTCTTGGAAAACAGGGGAGGTTACTTTCATCTTTCTTGGTTTATTTTCTCAAAGTCTAAGAATAGAATACAGAAGAAACTGCAAAATGGCAGAACGAGAGTCACAAGACAAACCAACTATGGAAAGGAAGAACACAGCAACAGGTAGTCTAAATTGGATTTATTGCTTTCACTGGTTTATTGCTTATTGATAAAGTAAAAGAATAGATGTGATTTCTGTAGAGACGCATCAAGTCTACTGTAACAGAAGTTCATTTTGATTTTTAAAATGATGATGGATGACGATGAATGAATGAATCAGAGTCAGAATAGAATCTTGCTTGGTCTTGGTCTTGTGTTGGTGGATATTGAAGAACAACAACTACAGATTAGAATATCTTCTTCTATATAAGATCTAGATAAATAGCCTAGCAGGATGGTGGTGAATTAATCTGCTGTTGTTATTTGAGTATGGCGTTTTATGCCGTTTGCAGAAATAGGTTGTATCTCCTTTTCGGATTTTCATCCAAATCCTTGCCCTTGGTTATGGCATTCTGTCTTGTCTCTTTCCTCCTTGGCACTGTACTGTACTATGAGTGTAAAATGAAATGTTGTGAGGAGAGCAGTAAAATACAAGTACAAACTAACTGTAATGTGTAATAGTTTAATAGAAAGTGTCTTTTGTCTGCAAAGCATGCACTATTTTCATACCCTAGCCAGTCGTAGTCGTAGTTTGAAAAGTCGAAGTGCTGTGATGGTGGGTGGTTGACTGACAGAGTGGGATGGAGAAATGTAATCCTTTTACACTAATTGGCAATTTATAAGATCAGGCATGTATATTTCAAGTAAGCTTCAACTTCTACAACCACTTCCACAAAACTGATCACCAAAAGTAAAAAATGCTCCTTCCTCTTTTATTCAAGCAGACATTAGAATGAAGACACAGTAACTTACCCTTACCTTTTGTTTACATTCTCGTATTGATGAAGACATGCAATATATGTGCAAGGATCTATTTTTGAAACTGGAATAGGCAAGGTGGAGTGTTAAAGAGCTTTTATATTTATTTGGGAGTGATTATTAGGACCCCGGGTGTGAATAAATATTTTTGTCTATTCGGACCCGGGTTTCTTCCTGCTGATCTCGGCCCCTGATCTCTGCATGCACCCCATTTTTTGTTCATATTCATTGTATGATCGCGAGTGTTTGGGGACCTGTGTTTTTTGGCGCGGACATAAAAGTTGCACACTATTATAATTGTTTAAAGTTGTTGTGAATGCGCAACAAAACAGTCAACATAATATGTCTTGCCCCGTAATCACCCTGTAAAACCTAGAAAAAACAACCAATCTTATTCCCGTTTGACTCCAGTGAATCTTTAACTTTTGATCTAGACGTAACGAATCGAAATATCATCCTCGCGCATCCCAAAGTGGCAGCTCGGCTTAATCACGTGACCCACCTCCAAACCTGGTCACGTTTCACTTTCGACCTGACCTAGTTTCACTTCAGAAAAGTGGAATTCTTTTGCCCCGGGTCGTAAGAAAACGGTAGAAACAGATTATCGATGAGCAGAATGGCCTTGTCGTCTGCTCTGACTGTTTGTGTTTGGTTTGTGCAAAGAAAATGTTATTATGGAAATGACTAAAAAACGAAAAGTGAACGCGCAACAGCTCCGAACGCGGAAGGTATAGATTAAGTGAAAAATCACTAGCGTTGGTAACACTGCTATTCACACCCGGGGTCCGAATAATCAAGTTTGTCTATTCACACCCCGGGTCCGAATAATCACAGCCTTATTTATTGGTGAACAGTTCAATTTGTAGCCAACCGTAGTGTGTGCAAATTGTCTAAAAAGGAATCCAATTGGATTGGATGATCATTATAGAAAAGACAAGATGAGCTATGTAACTGATTTATAAAATTTTTCCCAGAAAAGAAATAGAAATAATGTTATGCCCCGTGATGATGCATCTGCCTTGTAGTTGCATGCTGCTACCATTCCCCGATTTGTATCCAAGCCTATAATATTCAACCTTTTTTTTTGGTTGTAAATTTTGCCTTTTGAATTCACACACATTAGGCCTTGATATTATAAAGTATGAATCTTTGATTTAAAGACAGAACAAATTTTTATTTTTCAGAAGTACCAAGTCCTGATCCACAGCAAATCCCTGCCCCACCACCTGCTAATGTTGTCGAATTGTGCAAGGAGACTTTCCAGAAAACGGCTGAGTACTTACAAGGAGAGTTAGAGGGTAAGGAGAAAGATAACAGTTTTTCTAGTGATAGTAATGATAATATTAATAATGTCTATTTGAAATTGATTTTTAACTACTCGTGTGGTTTGCTTAAATACACTGAAAAAATTAAAACGGTGGTGGGGTTTTTACACAAAATTTGCTATATATACTATGACCTATTAAAAGAGGGACTGCTCACAGTTGTATGAGATGCCACATTGACTGCTTATATCATTGCAGCATTGTTGAAGATGTCACAACCATCTTGATAAAAAGTAGACTATATCCTCAAAGATTTGAACAGAGTTAAATATCTTATGACATATTTAAGAATATTTAAGCATCAAATGATGAGACACTGTCGCTGACTCTTGTGATGTTTTGAAAATATACCCTAAATACAAAGTGCCCTTTTGGACAAAATAAAGGCAATGCTATTTAATATTTTATTTTTATTATGTTATTATATTAATTTATTTTTTTTATTAAAAAAGATTCCATGCATGATTATAATTACACTTTAAGAACAAATGTATACTCTTGTGTTTTCCAGGCACCATCGAGGACTACAAACTGTTGGAAAAGATGAATCGTGTTTCCATGACCAAATACTCGGAGATGAAAAACATTGCCCTCAGCATCAGTGGAGCCTTGAATAACCTCAATGACAAGTGTGAGTAGTCACAATCTGTCAAATCTTGTGTCATCAAAATCCTGTTTGAGTTTGTAGAGCATAGTTGCTTTGATTGATTTTATGAACCGTCGTGGTTTTGTCAAGTATACTTGTCATGGATTCAAGCAATTATTAATTTAAACATGCTGTAGTATAGTATTACTACTGATTTTTTCCTCCTCTATTTTAAGGATATTATACATTTATTTTATTGGTTCACAAATCATATCATGACTCTCATGGGTGTATAAATATATATCCAATCATAGACTCTGAAATACTGCAAATGTATTAATATTACTCATTCTGCTTTGAATATTGGTGGATAGACGAAGTGGAGGAAGGAGGTTGATAGTCAGTAAGTGTAGATATCAAGTCTCTCTGTACCACTTCTGGTTCATTGATCCCTTGGTATGGTCAATAATCTTAGGACTCCTTTATTTGTATTTAGATTATGTAATTTGTAATTGTGTAAAAATACAGATGTAAATTTAAATATTGATTCATAAAGCGCATATTTATATGAAATGCTCTATGTGCTTCACAATGATAAACAACACGAAAGGTTCTCTATTAATAAAGTCATGTTTGATTTACATAATATATAGATGTGATTATTTCATACATTGCTTTGTGGCATTTATTTTTATGTTCCCAGACAAAAGTTTGCAACCCTACTTGGAACAGATCGATGACATCGAACAGGGTGTGGAGTCTTTGGAGAAGGCAGCCTACAGTCTAGACCAGTACTCCAAGAGATTAGGTTGGAACAACTTGTTGTTTTTTCTTTCTTTTTTCTTTTTTTCTTCTGATTTTGTTGTTGTCATCAGCAAGCTTCCAATTTGAAACAATAGGGAAAATGTTGAATAAGTATCCGGAGTAAAACAAAATAATTTTTAGTGCGTGACGATCAGATATATCTGATTCATTTTCTCATTTGGTATTGTATGCTGCCCTTCACTTCATTTGAGTATGTGTTGAGTTGACAAATGACTGCAGTCTTCTTATTCGAGTCCATTAGTGTCCACCAATTGTATGGATTTCTGTAAAAAAAAATAGAAGGAAATACTCCCAATTGTTATTGAAATTGCCTACTCCTGCAGACAACAGCGTTTGTCGCCATGACAGGAATTGCCATTTAAAGTAGACATCGAAAGTGAACGAGAATAAGAAGAAGAGAAATTGCCTACAGATCTTTTTATTCAGACTAAATGTTATGATTGTAAGCCTTTAAAAAAAAATCTCAGTCAACTTTTAACAATTAGACTATATATCATGTGCTGATAAATATTTGGTACAAGGATATGATTCTTTTACTCATTTTTATAACTACGCATCTAAGGTATGACACTATCAAAGATATATTTTTTATGGACATATCACGGATTTGAAATATAGTTTGGTGTCATGAAGCATTGCTTGATATTGAGTATTATTTGTACTTTTGCTGTCCTTATATTGGTAACTTCCCTTGGGGGTTTCCCCACTTTTTTTCTTAATTCATTGAAAAGAAAAAGCATAAGTTTGAACTATAGAAGACAATCCCATTCTATTTAAAGTTCCTAAGCCATTATATGTGTGTTTGTTTCAATTTGATATCAAAAGCGTTAAATATTTAAAAGAATGTTTTATAAAAATGTGTTTAACTGATAGCGCCACCCTGGAGTCATTATTATACTCTCCAAAGCGTCGACTCGAGTATTCTCATTGCTTAGATGAGGTAGAATTTTATATGATAATTCCATACAAAACTTACTCCCAGTCAAAGGGAAACCATTCAATGAATATATCAGTTTTCCCCCATGGTTTACAATGAAATATCTTTCTAGGATTTTTGTTTATCGTATGAAATCCCAAATGATCTTAATCAATTTACTCTATTTCAGCACTCAAGTATTTTTACATTGGTAATTTTCTTGTATTTGATGCTCACACAAAGTGACCTTTTGATTTTTGTCTGTGCACATTATTTTGACTTTGTGTAAAAAGCTTAACAACATATTCTGAATGTATTCATTGTTTCTTCTTCATTCAGAGGCCAAATTCAAAGCCCTGGAAAAGAGATGAATGTCTGATGGTAATGCCACGTCGTCTACTGGGTTTGGACGACGATATATATATATGGGCCCATGATGAGGCTGGCTGGATGATCACTGGGGAGGACCAAGTGCAATAGAGGATTGGTATTTGTATGAATGATGTCTTTGTAAGGACACAAGAAAAAGAAAGAGAAAAATACGAAGGAAAAGAAGAATGGCGTCGTTTGTTTTATATGTTAAGATGAATGTTTTTTTAAAATGAATGAGTTTATCAAAAGTTATGGTGCTAATAATACTACTGACATAATTGTGAGAAAATGTTATTGTGATCTTTACGTTCCACTTCCGTCTCCTTTTTCTGTGAACTTTAAGAATGGATGTAACGTAGCAAGTGTCTCACCATTATTGATTTATTAGCTATAAACATTACTCTTTGATTATTGTAACATTGATAATTTGTATTTATAAAAATGTGTTTAAAAGTGATAGCGCCACCCTGGAGTCATTATTGTACTCTCCAAAGCATCTACTTGAGTATTCATACAGATACAGATGATTCTCAGTATTGCCATGGCAGAGCAAGAGATTTTTCTAATGTTTTGTAAGCATCCAGTTTGTGAGATGAGTGTACATTCCATGTATGTATTTCTATCATTGTCATCTTCAATTTGAAATACCAACGCTATATATATATATATAGCTCTATTAATTTTTCAGAAAATGTTTTGTTAGAGTGTGTGTGCAATATCAAAGGAATGTTCACATGGTCTTAGTCATGCACTGTTGGTGAGAAAGAAATTTATGAAATGATGGGTTCCATAATAAAATGCAATTTATCTAAATTGTCTGTATTGAGATATTTGAATAAATGTTTGAGGTATATATTGAATGTTTCTAATAAAACCAATAATTTTACCTTGTTGCGATAGGTGTTTGCGACAAAATGATAATGTTTGAATATTAGTATAAACTATCTGGACAGGGAGATAACTCATTTTTTAAAATTTGGCCCATGTTGCATTTTTCTTGGACCCCTTCAAATGAAAAATATATTTTCTTGTGATTTTACGATCTTATTTCAAGTGTATATCATGGATAACTGGAAGCCATGCTGAAGTCACAAAGTACGATTTAAGAAAAAATGGTTTACAATACCCTTGTTTATATATAGATAAACCAAAATGTTAACTTAGCTACGAAGGATATTTTAGTTTAGTAGTGTAGTAGAGCTCTGTCTTTGGTCGCTCACGTCATCATATGTATATTGTTGTGCAACAGTGTGGTCAATCATGCACGCCGTCCTTTTGTCTCATGTTTTTGGGACTAGAGTCTGAATTTCTGGTCTGGCGGGAGTTCACGACTTTTAAAAGATTGGCCAGTCTGCATTATATCAATGGTCAGGGGACCTTCATTCCTGTTGAGCAAGCCAATCGATGATTTAGTTTGTGAAGTATTTGAATAGTTTCATAATATAATGTGAACATATCATAATATCCATTTCCATTTTTCAAACAGGCCCTGCCTACTTTTCAATGTATTTCCACTGCTGTTGTATGAGCTCTGTGGGCCTCAAGGCTCTTAAGGACTTTTTTTGTATGTGTGTGTGCATGTTAGCCTTTAACTGTTGATTTTATTAAATCTCCATTGGAGAACATGTAAAAGAAGGTCATAAACAATGGTGTAAGCTTGCTCTCATTTATTTCTTAACTGATATTGAAATTATTATAGAGATGCAACTAATGTAAAATTTTGAGTTTTGCCCTTAATTATTTTCATTTTAGTCAATTGGGACAAAAGCAATGTTGGCAGAATAAAAAGTTTAGGAAGAGAATCCTGAAAAGATTTTGAATTGAAGACTGCATGATCCATGCTGTTGTGAAGATTGAATCATCTGTGTTGTACTTTCTGTCAAACCATACAATGTATGCTCACTGTCCTACTTTTCATTCAATCTACTACGGTCTCTCTGTGTAACACCAAACTATTTAAAGTGCAAACTTCAATTTGATCCCTACGTAAACTGTTAGCACATTTTCGCACAATCCTATTTGACTTTCTTTAATCATTGAATTCTTCTCAAAACATGACTAGTCTTAGTGATTCACTGCATGCATAAATGTCTTACCAGTTAATGTAAGGACTGTGTACACAGCCCCTGGTTCCTGCACTGTTTATTCATAGTAATAGACCGAACAGATACGTAACAAACAAACTTTTTTCACTGAGACCTAAAATAAGGGGCCTAAGGCCGACTTTAGATAGGCCTTCCTTTTTCATTTTTCCTTCTTCGCGAAGGAAGCGAGAATGGCAAGATAGAAAAAGAGAGCGACCTTTAGATGGGGATTCATTCTTCACTCTTCATCAGATGAATAAGTGAATAGCCCGCCTGACAAAAGGAATGAACTTGCTCATTTCTAGCGTGGAATGAAGAGAGGTGGGGGCGTGGCTCCTTACATTTCAAACACATTTTTTGTCACAAAGTCAAAATCTGAGTTCAGAATCGAATTTCTCCTTAAATTCTAGTGTTGTTTGATACTCAGTACTTGATGATTATTACGTTTGTAAGTTTAAATAAATTATTTGAAATCTCGATATGACATGTTTAGACCACGTGTTTGTGTGTTGTGAAAACAACAACGATCAAGCAAATGAAGAATGAAAATGAAAAGTGAATCATCTATGTGAACGATCAAGAAAATGAATGAAGAAGGAAAAATGAAAAAGGAAGCCCTATCTAAAGTCGGCCTAACTGAGAGTATCATACTGAGAGAGTGTGTGGAGTGAGTAGAGTGAGTGGTCCGTTGCATACTTGTTGCAGAGTGGTTATTTTATTCCATGATTATTATGTTTTTTATTGTCTATGTGAAGAAAATTATTTATTAAAAAAAATTAAATTGAATAAACGAATGATACATCTTTTAGTAATGATGATTACGTATTTTGTATATATTTATATTTTGTCTTTGAATTGTTTTAATACATGAACGCTGTTGTTGGTGCTGTTTCTATGGCGACTCAATCTGTGAATGTGTCGAATCACTTGGGGTTATTACTCATGGTGACATGTACTTTCACTGCGGATGAAAACACATTACTAATAATAACTGCCAGGTGAGATCCCAGGTTCAAATCCTTGTATTGTTGGGATTGGCATCAAGTCATAGGAAAAGGATTGGGTTTTTTTTTCTTGCTTGACATTTGTGTGGTGAATGACGAGAAGACAACATACAGACTGAGAAGGATATTGTCAGTATGATAGTGTTGGTACGATGTGGCTAACAGGCTGCTGTACTCAATGTTCCTGGATAAGTTGAAGAGGATTTGAATGACACAGCCTGCTGGGGGACAATTGTTATAAAGTCTGTGACTGTGAGTCAGTATTTGTAAGAGGATACAGATTATAATTATAATTAAACCCATCTTTTATCTTTTTATTTATCTTTTGATCTGAGCTCATTTGACTGGACTGGTCTGTGCAAGACCTGCAGTGCATGTTTAAAATTGGAAACAGTGATTCATGTCAATGTGGCCGGCTGTCAGAGAATTTTAAAAGTTCTTTTTAGTCAGTGGTTGTCTTCATTGAATTATGTGGATGCTTGATTTATTGTGTGCTGTTCAAGATTGTGCATTGAGCCTAAAACTTAAACCAATCAGCAGTACTGATGGAGTGGACTACACAATAGTAAACAGAAGGAAAAATATGTCCTTTGCTAAATAATGAATGACATTTATATATAACACTTATTGACAGCCACCACCTTGCTGTAAGTTGTAAGTGCTTTACAGTATATCAGATTGATATGACAAAGACAAGCTTCTTTCCTTATCTCGCTCGTGACCATGTTCTGTCCATCAATGTATTTGTAAAGGTGTTTGGACAGTGTGTACTCGTCCCTTCTAAATTGGTGATACTGTCACTGAGTCAAATCAATGCATGTGTTTGGTGATGAATGTTGTTAGTCCTCCTTGACATTTATTACAATTAACTTTCATTTTGCTATTTGCACCCTTCAAAGCCTGCCTTTTTTTACATTGCTAAGGAAGATTAATGTCATTTTTACACGACTTGTCCGATAGTCGTATGAATAAAGAAAATGGGGTTATGCGGTATTCTCTCTCTCTCTCTCTCTCTCTCTCTCTCTCTCTCTCTCTCTCTCTCTCTCTCTCTCTCTCTCTCTCTCTCT
>JARFNW010144117.1:0-10107 GCA_031763155.1 Dirona albolineata | reverse complement strand
GGGTTATTCTCCTACCCCCCCCCCCCCCACAACCCCTCGTCTCCTTACGGGTGTATTCTAAAAGTTTGTTTGTGTATTTACTAAGGGGAGTGTTTTGTTGTTTTTGTGTTTGGTATTGTTTTTGGTTTGTTTGTTTCAGTCGTGATTTCATTTTATAATGTATCTTGGGATATAAAACTTAGGAGCAAATTGTTTTAAATTTGATGTTCCAGGCAGGGATGGTGTTACAATATCCTGGACCAATTTGTAATGCACACATAATCCCTGTCTGTAAGAAATCAAATAATTCATTGGGTGGATGTAAATTATTGTAGTCATCACTAAGGTGGACGTCACGTTGTCAGATCCTGGTCATCTTATTCTTGCTCGTCGGCCCTACCACTATGTTTGATACGTAATGGCGGCTGCATCATTGCTCTAGTCATGTTTACATCTAACCTCTTTGCTATTTCCATACAAATCCAGCACATGCGCGTTGACTTGGAATATTATAACAAAACATGAAGACATGATCTGTTCAACTACCAACCACAAACATTATATCAATCCAGTCAAAATAATGTATTTTAAACAATCAACCTGTGAATAAACAGCAGGCAGACATTGGTGTTCATAATAAAACCATTTCCTACGCATGTGACCCATGTTGGATTCCCAGTCCAGACATACATTTTTATGTCATCATTGTCCATCCAGCAACTAGCTTGGACGTGTTGGAGATGGTACGGAAAGCAAAGCCAAGCTATTTCACACCATATATTGTACGCGTCTGCATTTGGTAACCAGACAATCAATTTTATTGGTGGGAATGTGCTCTTATCATGAAGATGAAGGCTAACTTTATAGTAAAAATCAATGAAGTCTTCTCAAAAACCAAATGATTGTTAAATCTGCATTGATTTCTGCTTGACATTTTGAAGTCTAAAACTTGTTACTAATAGTTTATCTACGTGCAAAGGCAATTTCAAACAATTGTTTTTCCAATCGATGCGTTCTAAAACAGACTATTTCTAAAACTTACATAATGATGTCTTCAAATGCTTGTGATTTGATAATCATGTTAATATATTGATTAACATGGCAATACAAATCCAAAGAATGAACTTACCAAGCAATTTCCACCAGTTTATGTAATTCAAATACTTCACATGAATTGATCTAGGAGCAGACAAATTATATTCAAAAACGTTGAAACAATTACTAGAATCTGACAAGGCAGTATATTTACTCAAAGGAAATAATTGGTTTTCTTGAAGCGTTCGTCTGTCTTACTATTGTATTTTACTATCTTTATGGTGGGTACGTGTATATGATATAACATATGGTCCAAATTCTTTCAACCTAAAGATAGTATTTAGAAAATATTTTTGCATGGCCGCCAATAACTTGTTTAATATAGAATTAGAATCGCCATCTCTTAACTTTTTTTAATCAACTTTAGGCCCACGCTTGTATTATTACTATTTACAGAGTCCAATCTTTGGAATCCACTTTTCAAAATCAACGAGATATCTCTGGTTGGACATTTTTTGTTGATGGTAGTCATGACTTTTTCCAAGTCGTCAAAAGCATCTCAGGAGGTATCCTTTGGCATACTGGCTAGACGGTTACTTACGTCAATAGTATTCAAATACTCTAGAAATTAGAATATCCCATCAATGTTTTCTTGCAAGTTCAGAGTTCAAGTAGCCATTCACTAAATCTTGCGATTATTTTGTCGCATAGACTCTGGGAGGGGCGTCTATGTTCTGGGATATAGAAAAGGGGTGCATGTACATGCGCCACCGGATGGTAGACATTGACGGTGACGTTCATACCACAGAATGCCCGTTCGTCCTCCAAAGTATATAATTAGATACATACTGACGTCCATACTGGCGACCGGATTCATCATAGCATTCGTGAACACACATATTCGACGAAGAACAAGAATTCCTAACACTTCCATCTGTTTCTAAAGACGAATAATTTACCATTATATAATAGTCTCTCTCAACATGCACGGTCTACGAACCAAAAAATCTTGCATTATTACGAATCATACATTTCAGCAGTGTGTAGTTTAAGGGAGACAACTGTATCTGATTATACCTCTTAGAGAAAAGCAGACCAAGCAGAAGAGTTCACGAAGAAAGGATAGCTGCAATATTATATCATTATTGTTTAGAACATACCTTACTAAATAGTATAGACTGTTTTGGCATTGTGTCCGCATGTATGGCCCTCAATATTTTATGTGTGTACACGATTGACGTCACCAGAAATTCGTGGTTTGTATAATATGTAACCCCTAGGAATCCGATATTGGAAACAACAAAAAATAAAAATAAATATATTATGATTATCGCGGCCAATTTTTTGTACAGAAAGGAATGGAAATAAGCAGACTAAAACAAAATCTAGATCTAAATGTAATGTTGCATCAAAATAGGATGATAGTGAGATAATGTAACAGTGCCAGTGAGAGACAAGAACAGAAACTAGAAAAAAGATTTCTGTCGACCGGGGGAATTGAACCCATGCCTGCCACGGCAACTCCGCCTACTGAAAACAGCCCACTACCTCTGGACTAATTCTGGTGACGTCAAATAGGAGCGTGTGTAAAGGAAAGAATGCGTATATGATATAATAATAATTTTATGTGTGTAAGTTTGTAATAGGAAATAGAATGAGTCTTGTAGAGTAGAAAACCAATAAACCAATAGCATCACAGCCATATCAAATCACAAAGACTTTCCACTAACGAATGTTAGAGGTGGTCCATACATCTTGACTTCAACATATTATAGATAAACATGAGAATACATGAATTAAGAATGTTTGTGGTAAAATGACGGGTGCTTTAGACCTCAAATGTCTCTCCTTATTGACTTTGATTGAAATAAGGTGGTGACTTTGTGAAGAATATTTTAGCACGGGATTTAAGGGATGTATTGTCTCATGTGAAATATTATTTTACAGCAAACTCAAATGAGCTGCGTGAAGGGATTGAAGGTGATGAGTATAATTACCCGCTCTTTTAATTATGGTAAAAATCATTGATTCGTTTTTGATAAAACAGTTACCTCCCCTAGCAATGATACAAAATATAACAAAATCCCTCGATGGTTGCTGTATAAAATAATGCAGACAACTCTTTTTGTTCTTTGAAGTCATTTAGTTTTCCTGTAAGGTGCATTATTTTATTAATTATAGTTGACATTGTGTTTATGTGTTCTGTCCATTGAAATTGATCATCAACTATTAGACTTAAATATGTATGGTTTGACACACGTCCACTTTCTCTTGTTTAATTATTAACAGTTTATATTCACATTTCTCTCTTCGAAAAGTTTTTATCAGTTCTTTCGTTTTGTAGACATTGAGGACTAGAAAGTTACAATCACACCAAGATACAAAACCATCGACCTCAGATCTAGAGGAATTTTCAGTATTGTTCATAATGAGGCCCTGCAGAGTTATGTCATCGGCTTCAACGTATCAAGCTCTGCCCAACTCCCATGCCACAGTGTAACGGTTGATATTATAGTTGGATAATTAAGAGCCATGTAAATTAAATTGGATGTCATTAAATGCAGATGAGAAAAATATCAATATAATTTTTTTGTAAAATCAAGATGTTTGTAAACATTAAAATTACATTCGTCTTTTCACGCACTGCGTTTCGCTTGGTCAGAAAATTGGAATGGGCCAAGCTGAGGCTCAACCTGAACATTGAGTTTGTGTAACACAACTTGTTCAAAATATGTCATAACGGATACAAGAGGTCTCGTTCTCAGACCATTCACAGAGTTAACTTGTCTTTTTGGGAATAGGGATTATTATTGAATTGTTTTCAAATGAGTGCAAATGTCTTACAGTTGCTCCGCACATAGTCTACTTTCAATACCTTCTCTCATTCCTCTTTACAAACAAATCTTAGGAATCACTACCACCACTTTCTTCTTTCAAAACAAGTCTGGAGGAATTAATGTTTGGTGTGTAAATGTCAGTTTCAAAGCGTGAATAAAATTCAATAAGATCATTTACGTTAATGTCAATGTTTATTTGGAATGACGTTTGTCACCGATTTAACCACTTGGGGTTATCTTTTTTTGTTTCCAGATTGAAGCATCTTTCCAATTTACATTTAAAATTGTCATCACTCCGTCAAATCCACTGGAATATTGTCAGTTATTTTACACTTGTAGCGATGCCTTTATCTTGTTGCTTTCCATTCATTTTACTATAATTAATCATTAGCTTCTAGCAACCCTCGTATTTCAACATTATGTTACTCCAAAAAGGGAAAAAAGGCCTGCGGTCTTAGAAATAAAGTTTAACTGACCAGCCCCCCCCCCTCCCCCCCCCTCCCACCGATTGTTTGAAAATGGTTTTGGTCTTTGTTAGTCAACAGCATGGCATTCGTTTTGAACTTCTTTTTTGTAGTGCCGACATCTCTCAGATTGTATTCGATTAATGGAATTGAAATAGGTACTGTGACATTTATTGATTTTGGGGTCAACATTTAATATTCATTATATTTCATGCAAGACGTTGATAAATTTAGTCATCAAATTGTTTCTGTCAGACCGTGATTGATTCGAATTTGTATTTGTATAAGGGTCTTGGTTTCATTGGCTATAAGGCATGATCAGATAATAGATATATCTTTATTGTCCCAAAACAGCACATTTCTGTGGTGTAAAACAAATAATGTTTTTAAACAGTTACTCTTGATGCTCAAACTTCTTTCCACATGGTCATTTCATTCATAAAGATGATTTCATGAAGTTTCTAAAAAGAAGTAAATAAAACAATGTCATGGTGAAATATGCAATTACATGGAGAAAATATGTTAGCAGTTGAGATATTGGAGATAGGTTTTATCATTATCAACATATTATCAAAATGAATAAAGAGGGAAAGGGACTGATTGGTGGATTAGCTCAGAGGTAGTGGGTTGGTTTTCTGTTCGTGGCATGGTGATGTTGCCGTGGCAGGCATGGGTTCGATTCCCCGGTCGACGAAAATCATTTTTATATTTTCTGCCCTTGTCTCTCACTACCACCGAAACATTATCCCACTATCATTCTGCCAATACATTATGCACTCTCTGCACGATCGGTAGACCAATGATAGATGCAATGCAGGTGATTCTTGATCGTTTCCAAGTCATAACAAAATCGTTATGTTTTCTGCTGTCCACAAGTTATTAAAATAGGTAGCTTGGCCTTTTTAAATCATATAGCTTGAATCTCTTTGGCTCATGGGCTAACGTATTCAAATTCACTTTATGTCACCCCTTCTTAGGTCCACACGACATAACCAGACCCAATGGACAGCTACACCAACGGCACCATCCCTTACGATGACATCCCCTTTTACATCGACGCTCCCTATGATACTCACACCTATGACCTCATCGAAATAGTTGCACGGATGATTATCACTGGAATTGTCTCCCTTTTTGGGATCTTCTCAAACATCATCAATTTCATCGTGTTCTATCGACAAGGCCCTATGACACACAGCTGTACATTAAGCCTCACAGCTCTGGCCGTGTCAGATTTCTTCTACTGTGTCCTGACGTTTGCTGGTAGTGTGTGTTTGTATATTCACTTCTACGTCGACGCTGAAGACTATAATTGGGACGCTGTTGACTTTTACGGAAAGTTTTCGGCGCGGCCTGCGTACATGTTTTCAGATGTTACTTGTTGGGTGACGGCATTCGTAACATTTGAAAGGTTGGTCAGCGTCATTTTCCCCTTCAAAGTTAAAACAATTTTCACGCCCAAGAGATCCTTTGCTGTCATTGTCGCTATTTTCGCTGGGACAATCTTTATTTGGATTCCGAATGCATTCCAAAACATCCCAGAAACGAAAGATGGAAGAGTACAATACAAATCTACTGGTATGCCACAATATCTTTTCGACACATATTATTATTTTAACGTTGTTCTAGGATCATTAGTCATCGCAATTGTTTTATTATGCAATGTCATAATTTCTTGGAAAGTAAAGTTTTCCCACAAATTCAGGAAGGCAACAGCATCGACCACAACATCATCAATCCCAGATCAAAGCTCCGCAAATGAAAAAGGAAACAAAGATGCCAGTTACAACGCCAGTAAAGAAATGAAGCTAGTACGTATGATCATAGTTATTTGTACTCTATTCATCATATGTTACATGATGGACATCATATATATCTTTGTATTCTCCGCCTCGGGATGGACAAGAGGAATTGATTTCCATTGGTTCCATGAACACATCGTCATTATGGCCATCACGTTCTTCATGACCATCAATTCCAGCTGTAACATCATCATCTACTACACCATGAGTACTCGGTACAGGGAAGAACTTCAATTGTGTTTGCATATTAAGACACAGTGAAATCTTAAAATAACTGAATGAAAATAGAATGGATGACATGAAAATTTTATTCAACGGGAGAATTAACTGAGCTATGATAGGATCTTGTTGAAAAACTCTGTACATAAGTGTTAAGCCTAACACTGAAAGGTAAAATGGGTTGAACGAAATAAAGACATTGTCTTTGTAAAAAGCTCAAATATCTTTCTGATTTTAGGGTGGGGTGGAGGTGGGGAAGGTGTTACCTGTCAATCTTTGTATTATTGTTTTTGCTGTCTAGACAACCTTACCATATTTATGGTCGCGATGTATTGGAAAAGATGCAGGCCTGGGCAAGCCTTTCTGCAATCGGATACAGCTTCAAATTGAAAACGATTGACTAGCGTCACTCTATCCAAGGATCAAGGAAAAGGAAACGATTATACCCGCGATATGGTTGCAATAGTTTGGGGCATGAAGGATTGTCAATGAAACCAACCTGAAAATGGCGTCGACCACTATTATGATGCTACAATTCGCCGCCATTTTTAGTTTGAATTTACTTGTCACTGTCGCCCTGAGGTCGTAGTATCGGACTATTTCATGGATGGGCCATGAGTTTCACATCCTCCACTCACACATGCACCATTCCACGCTCCCATCATCTCTCATGTTCATTTTCTGTCAACTAATATTTTGAAACCACACAATGCCAATTACATAACAGGCCACTCGAGAACGTTTATAAATGACACAGATTCCCTTCTCTGAGCATGGACGGTAACATATAATATAGAAAATAATGATGTTTATAATAATCATAATGACAATGATTAATGGCATTTATTAGTAGCTCATTTCCACAAACGTGCTCAATTTTCTTAACATCAAATATATAAAATGCGAGCGTTTGATTATTTTTAATACCTGAGATGTGTCCATGTAATTAAATGATGCTTTATAAAGCTGAATAAATATATTACTCTTACAGGCTGTCATAGTAATGACGGTGTTATGAGATCTCATTTTTTTCTTTTTAAAATGAGTCAGTTTATGGTGTTTTGTTCTATATGACTAGATTTACGAGCATCATTTCACCCCCCAGCAACAAGGTACTGTAAGGATCTGTTAAGACAGTACGAAAGATCACATCAAGTGCTAGGAAGTATGACATTTGATGGACCTATCACATTCGGAACCTAATGCTAAATCTGCATTAGATTTGTGCTGTTTGGTGCACAATTTCCGCGAAGTCATTTTTGTTCGTCTAGAACCGGCAATAAGACAAAGGCTCTCTTTTAGAAATGTTGGTTACCGGAAGCTAAGATTTTACGTCATCTTCACAAGCCTAATAATCATTTTAAAGGAATCGCCTGTCAACGTTGAAGAAATAAGTTAAAGGGAGGATTATATAATATGAGATTCAAAAGCAATGGCTGCTCATACAATGTGTCAAAAAAGAAGACCCATTTAAAGGCAATAACTTAAACATTTTTGTACCAGTTTCATCAAAACGTCGTACAAATATAAGTCAACAATGAGAACGTCATACACGTATCGTGAGTGTTCGAGAATTATCAGTTTTTAAAGGTTTTAACAATAAGTGAGTAAAATGCCAAATTTTACGTCTTTTCAAAAATCAACCATAATAGGTATGTGTGAACAAAAATGTATTCAAAACTGACATTGCCAAAGAGACTTACGGAAGGTGATAGGCTAAATGATATGCTCTATGTGTTGACCGTTTCTCTCCAGACAAGCCTCTGGAAATTATGAATAACCCTCTGTCATGGATATGGGCCGATTCTTTGGGCCTCCTGTTTGATTTTAAACTGTTCGATTGTGTATGGATTACTTCAGTAGACTGGATTGGAAACAAAACCCAAGGGAAATAATCGAGGGTATACAAGTCGGGCAATATGGTAAACATTATTTTTGGAAGCTTTCTGCTTACAAAGTGTTCCTCAAACCTCTCTTGCAACCATGCAAAGGACACTCTTGATGTGTGGGGTATGGCCATGTCCTGATGGAACTCTTTCCCATCCCCAAACCTCTCTTGCAACCATGCAAAGGACACTCTTGGTGTGTGGGGTATGGCCATGTCCTGGTGGAACTCTTTCCCATCCCCAAACCTCTCTTTTTGGAAGCTTTCTGCTTATAAGGTGTTCCTCAAACCTCTCTTGCAACCATGCAAAGGACACTCTTGATGTGTGGGGTATGGCGCTGTCCTGGTGGAACTCTTTCCCATCCCCAAACCTCTCTTGCAACCATTCAAAGGACACTCTTGGTGTGTGGGGTATGGCCTTGTCCTGGTGGAACTCTTTCCCATCCCCAAACCTCTCTTGCAACCATGCAAAGGACACTCTTGGTGTGTGGGGTATGGCCCTGTCCTGGTGGAACTCTTTCCCATCCCCAAACCTCTCTTGCAGCCATGCAAAGGTCACTCTTGATGTGTGGGGTATGGCTTTGTCCTGGTGGAACTCTTTCCCATCCCCAAACCTCTCTTGCAACCATGCACAGGACACTCTTGGTGTATGGGGTATGGCCTTGTCCTGGTGGAACTGTTTCCCATCCCCAAACCTCTCTTGCAACCATGCAAAGGTCACTCTTGATGTGTGGGGTATGGCCTTGTCCTGGTGGAACTCTTTCCCATCCCCAAACCTCTCTTGAAACCATGCAAAGGACACTCTTGATGTGTGGGGTATGGCCCTGTCCTGGTGGAACTCTTTCCCATCCCCAAACCTCTCTTGCAACCATGTTGGAACCAGGCCTCCTCATCAATGGGACTCTTTCCCACCCCTAAACATCTCAAATCATTCTCAACACGGCTAGATTCCATCTGATTTGACGGTCATGATTTTATCGTCCTCTTCTTGAAACCAGAACAAGCCGATCATGCCCGTGCTGTAATCCATGGGAGTGGGTTTAAAAGAGGATGTGTTAAATGATCACCCAGAAATAATAGCGTGTAGGGAAAATGCTGACATTTAAAGATAAAGTTGTTAATGAACTTAACGCACGACTTTTGTCGCTAAAAGACATCAATTTGTCTTCCCTTCCTGTTACAACCCAACATTTCATTTCCCAATTCTGGCCTTCATCATCTTATCTTCTCATTCTTTATAAACATGAATACATCAAACATCATTCATCTGGAAAATGTCTATTGGGACGGTATATTTTTTGCAAGAGTAAAAGTGCTAAATAATCGCGCCCCTTTGTATTCCCACACCATCCTAAAATAAATGTGAAAAGAATCTATGATTTTTATCACCCTATCATTCCTTAGTAAAATGACCAGGCTAGTTTTGTTTTTACTTTTTTTCTTTTGATTGTGACACAGTCTTGACTCTTTCTAGTGATTGATGTCGCTCCAGATAATGTTGTGTTTTGTGTGTTTTCTAGTTGGGTTTTTTTGTTGTTAAAACGATCACCAACTTTCTAATGAAATGACCCATCATGATTTTGAAAGATTTATGTAAACAAATCGTTTTAAAACAGAGATGCTTGATATAAGAAGGGGTTAGAATATAATGCAAATGTTGACTGTTATCGTGAACTATATTGACCTCGGCATCGCACCCCCTAAAGTCGGTGTTGTGCCCTCGGTCAATATGATTCATAATAGAAGTCAAAGTTTGCATATTCATAGGTATGTGCTGCAAAGTGTAAGGCAGACATATCCCGTTCATCACGTCATTGAAACTTTGCATATCTCCTTCAAAGAAATAGTGCAATGTTCTCACTCAATTACTAGTTTGCGTCTATATA
>JARFNW010144106.1:0-10108 GCA_031763155.1 Dirona albolineata | reverse complement strand
CTCGTCTTTAATTCCTGATGCAGAGACTTTCTAGCCATGTGTTAAGTGATGAGTGGTGTAAGACCTCATTGGCATTTTGGATTTACTTCCATTTGTTATGTGCACGCTTCAGAGCTTGACATATGGCTGATCCCTACACTGCTTATTGCGGTATAAAGGGGACTCGATAAACAACAAAATATTTCCGAAGTCAGAAGAGAGTTTCAGATTGCGTCTGTGTAGAGGGCCTACTATTTATTACCAGCTTCCTGTCTTTCTTTACCAATCAAAATACCTATTTATACCTGTCGGTGGTGTGGGTTTGTTTGTTTCCTACTTACTCGTCCAACGTCACATCGTCATCACAGTTGTTACCATTCCCCTGATGCAAATCCATGTCATTGTCTCATAGTTTATCATTGCACAGTAAAATTACAACCAAAACAATTGAACGTATTGGTGTGTTATTATTATGATTATTATTGTGATTATAATTATGATTATTATGATTATTATTGTGATTATGATTATGATTATTATGATTATTATTGTGATTATGATTATTATTTCTACCATTATTATTACTATTATATTATATCCATGACAAATGTCTCAGATGTTATTGATGACAAAAACAGGTTGATCTATATATTTATATATATTTATTATTTGATTCTTATAAATTCCATCTTTCAAATTATGAAATTTGCATTTGTAAAGAAGTTTCGAATGACATCTATGTCTTGAATAGCATTGTCAGGGACATATTATGATATTAATTAAAATAAAATATATAATTTCTTTTCTTCATAATAGTTACATTGTGAATTGTTTTGACAAAGTCACTACTTTGCTTGCTTGTACTAGTTGGCGGTAGAGCTTGTTACATTTTTCATTATCATCCAAAAGTCTTATCTAATCTGCCTCAAACTTTTTTTCCGGATCGCTTGGTAGTTTATTGGTTGGCTCAAAGGCAATATTATGGTAGAGTGTGTTCGGAAAGCAAACTCTCATAGTGAAGGTCGTGGGCAAGAAAGTTTTCAACTTTACTCTTATTGCCTCACTCGACCCAGGGGTAAAAATGAGTACCAGCTTATAGCTGGGTAAGTAATCTACGATAGACCAGCATCATATCCATAAGGGTCTCATTGTTACTCTGTCAGCTTCACGCTATGGAAACCGGGATTTAAGCACCGGCTCTACGTGTCTCAAGGCTTGAAAGGGCTTAACTCCCTTGTAAGATAAACTTTGAATAAACTTAATTTTGGTTAGATTGTTTGTTTTTCTCTATGACCAGGATGAGAATTTCATATTCTGTCAATAATCTCATTGTCTCTCACTCTCCCTAAACTAATGATGCCGACGACACAAAATGACACAACCGGGTACTCACACATTTTAAACACAGAGTCATTCAGCCACGCTTGCTTTGTGATAACACGGTACAGAAACATTGTTTGATTACTTCAATTTCATATCGTTATTCGTAATATTGCACGGTGGGCTGATCCCCTGCTTGCCGTAGACATCTTGATCCATATATTTTCCAGCTCTGTGTCAGGCCATGTGACCTAGTGGGGCACAGACTTGCACTTGACCTGGATACATTTGTATTACCTGGGTTTGCACATCAATACCATCTGCCTTGTACACCGTCCTCGGCCAGACTCAGAGTTGGTCCCTACACTGTTTAATTACGGTATTACAGGGAACAGATAAACAACAACATATTCGTAATATTTATAAACTTGGTGTGATGCTTTGTGATAACAGACCAGCTGTTTCTATTCATAGATCTTATCCTAACTGATAAGGCCTTTGTGCAATCGCAAGTCACTATAATTATGTTACAAGGGTGTAAATCTTTCAGATTTTGTCTGATTTCAGACTTTTTACTTTGTCTGATTTCAGACTTTTTACTTTGTCTGATTTCAGACTTTTTACTTTGTCTGATTTCAGACTTTTTGCTTTTTTTAAAGTATTAGAGGCGAGCTATGATTTCAGACTCACTAGTCTCTGATGTTTTCAGATTTTTTTTGTTTTTGTTTGCCATTTACACCCCTGAAATGTTATAGTTTGCTTTTTTTATATTTGATTGTGATATGACGTCGAATAAATAAGATTGGGTCACATGAAAAACAATGTGTTAACAGTTTACATAAGGGCTTTTGAATACGGACGCAGACGGTGGACTGCAAATTAAAGGAAGGAGAAGAAGGTAGAGGAGACCCTACCACCAGTGGTACTTCCAGTCTCACCAATTTCTATCATTGTCACCAATAGATATATATACTATAATATATTCCAACTAACTACGACCAATCGTTACATTTCGCTTTAAGTCTTCAATGTTGCATTTATATATTTATTTATGAAAATAAAATACCTATATATTTATTATAATAACATTTGAAGAATAAAAATATATAAATGCTGTTGAAAAAAATAAAAAATTCCAACCAAAAACTAAAATCTGCGTTATTGTATGTTTCTTAATTCATTATAATATTACTTGTGTATGTGTTGGTGTTTTTCGTATTCAAAGTCAATCAATTATTGATTTTATACAATTTGTTTTGTTGTCATTCCTATAAATACTGTTCGCTCGAACATTCATGGATGTTTTTTTACCCGAAAATGTGTGTTGAGGCCGTCAAGACCTGTCCACCACTCATGTGCATGTTTTTCCATCCAATAACAAGAGGTTCAGGTCGATTACCCACTCATGCGTGTGTTTTTTCACCCAATGGCAAGAGGTTCAGGACGATTACCCACTCATGCGTGTGTTTTTTCACCCAATGGCAAGAGGTTCAGCTTGATTACAAATGCTGAAGACGTAGACCAGTCAACAATATCGACCTTGTCATATCGTTTGATAGATGACAGTCAGCATTTGCCCTATTAAAGTCATTGGGAAAAAAACACAACTAACTACGTATCATGCAATATAAATGATAGTGGAAAATAAAAGTCTATTTCACGCTCAGTAAACGAAGGAATGCGGGCTGCCATGAGCTAAAATCCTAATCAGAGCTATGAAAAAAAAAAGAAGAAAAAAAAAGGGGAAAATGGTGAAGCTCTAAGTATAAAACAAGTAACAAAATATTAAAACATTTCAGGCCTCCCGTTCATCAGCTTCATCTGATTTGTTAGCTGATGAAGGGGAGACCCGAAGCATTTTTTGCTCTTGTTTTACACTTGGAGCTATACCATTTTCGCTTTTTTTTCAACAACATATTTATCTGAATGAAAAAGAAGCTACAAAACAAACAACTGCAATGGAATAATTTGCTTTTCAATTTTTATTTTCGTACAAGTACAAATTGATGAATCTTGTGACTATATTTTTCTTCTTCGCATTCGACCACCTTCTTGGCTTTTATACGAATTGAAGTTACTGAATTTCTTCATATCGAAAATTCTCACCACTCTTCAAAAGATACCATCTTTCAAACTCATGCACGTCTTTTTATACACTGACCACTTTTATGTTTGCTAACAGTAAAGCAGTCAATCTAACAGTCCACTGTCCAATTTTACAGTTTACAGCCTTTTATTTTCGTCAAATATGACTGAAATCAATTTTCATGTCAATAAACTGTCAATTTTAATCAGTGCATCCTTCAGACATTGAAAGTGTTTCTTCATAAACTAACGACTCATAATTGTACAATATAAGTATATTGTTTTAAAAACAAACATTTGTCACAAAGACTCACACGCACATACATACACACACGCTTTCGTACCATATTTAAAATGTACAAATACCTACTATTATAACACGCCTAAATTTCGCGCACACCAAACAACAAGAACCCAACAAAATTTTTAAAAAGAAAAATCCTACCCCTAACAAAACACACACGCCCACATTAATGAGAAACCTCCGTGTCTGAGGGTCCGTACTGCTTCTCCCATCTCTCGATGAATTCCTTCTTTCTGATTTCCCGCTGGGCAAAGTATTCTGGGTACTGGGCCTTCTCAAACGGATGCCAAACGTCCAACAACTGACGACGGAAATAGAAAACAATAAAATATCAATGAATAATCAGAGGGGATTGGGCACAACACAAGCGTGCATTATTATTATCAATATTATATCTAAATTGAACTCATTAAAAATTTTAAAAAATTAAAACTCACTACCACCTGATAAGAGGTACGCACAAAAAAGAAAATGGTATAGCTCCAAGTGTAGTTTCCATTCTCCCCTTCATCAACTAACAAACACAGAAAACATCTTTGTCACTGCCACCTGGTATGCTCTATGTCAGAGTTGACAAATAATGTTCTAACATTGGGACAAATATTTTTAAGATTCCCTATAACTACTGTCAGATTATAGACAGAAAAAAATCACTTGGTGGGAAATTTGCACTAAACTGCTTCAATGCAATAGAAATATAACATTGGGGTCCTGGAAATTAAAAGGATAGAAGCTCAACACAATGGCTTCACAATGTGATATTCCGATTTTAACATCATGATTTAAACAAATAATAATAATGAACGACATTTATATAGATCTTATCCACGATCATCACCATGCTCTAAGAGCAAATTTGCCCTGGGAAAGCAATGAACACTCAACACTTAATATGTCACATGCGGTCTGTTAGCCACAAATACAGTTTTTGGACAAGGACAATGCTGCTTTCGACTGAGGGTGCCTCTAAATTTTAACGTTCCTCACTGATAGGACGAGGTAAGCGGGACTATTTTAAGGGTCTTACCTAAGGACCCACTGGTGAGCCAATACATTTCATTATGTATAAATATTGTCGTGAGTTTTGGGGCCTAGACGGTCACCCACCCATTCACTCCAACAACCGTGTTGAGTTCACTATTCAGCTATCGGTGTGCTTGTAGTTCTGAATATAAAAAAAACCTTGTGACTTTGGTAAACTGACAATAAGTAACAGACTTGACGATTATTTTTGTGGTTGAGGATGAATTTGACATTGTTTTCACCACTGTACCATGAGTTGAGAACAAATTTGACTTACCTCTCTATATCTCAACACCAAAATTCCCATCAAGTTACTGTTGTACAAAATACTATTGATATAATAATACATATATATATATAAGACCAATTTCTTCATTACGCCTCACTCTTACCCAGTCAGGGGGAGGAGACGTCCTTTGATAGGCCACGCCTCCTGGAGAGTTGGGGACTGAAAGACACAAATGGAAACAAGTTATAAATTGAAACTTATAAAAGACATTATATAGCGCTTTAAATATCTATGATCATCACCATGCTCTGGGTACTTGACAGTGGCACTAAGGCTGAAAGAGACAAGAAGTAAATCAAATATGGAGTGAGGAAAGATGCTACAGTACTATGGACATATAATCTGTTCAAAGTTATCTCATCAGAAACTTGACAAACATTTTTTTGCAGGTAAAATGAGTTTGAAACTAGCAATGCACACATATATGTAAACAGAGCTAACCAAGCTGCATTTATAGCAAAGAGTCATATATATATATGAACAGTTTCGGGACAAAATGAGATAAATCCAAATTTACAATGTTGAGACATTCCACATTTTTTAAATACCCAGAGCACCAAGTGCAAGTTTTTGAAAACCAACAATAAGTAGCAATAGTAATCTGTTCCAGCATCCAAATACACTTAAGTATCTAAAAAATGGTGTTCCCTTTTCTAGCTCTAAAACTGAGTTAAAAATTCAGGTTTTAAAAATTGGCGTTTATCGCGTTTTGCCCGCAAAACTGTTTATTGGCCTCAGATTGTTTTTATTGGAACTGAAGTAATTTGATATCAAGATTTTCGACATTGCCTACACTGAAAACTTGCAACTACTATGAGTTATATCATTTTAATCATTAGATAAAGCCCAATTGTAAGCCTGTTGATTAAATAAGTCTCAGTCTCATTATGTTTTTGTCATCTCCTTTAAAAGGCAGGTTGAAATTTTTTTTCTTTCTAATCTGTAACAAAAAAAAGAAGTAAATAAAAATGAACAAACTTACTCACACGAAAATTATGTTTAAAAAAAAGAGAGAGAGGCGTTTGCATCCAACTGCAAATATATAAATATCATTTTAGACATTCAAGCAATTTATTTTACAATCTTGTTCTGCTACTTCTAAGATGTTAATATAAATTCTTATATCAACAAACTGAAATTGAACAATGACAACCAGCTCACATTTCATAGGCTGTGGGTGTGATTTTAATAAAAGTTCTCTCTGTCCGTCAAGGAGGAGCTTTTTTGCTTTTCTCAAATCCATCTCTTCCTTGTTTTCATCAAACCGTGCACGCATCAACACAGCTTGGTAGCGGAACTCATACCTGAAAGAAGTGGGAAAACAATTTAAAATGAAAATGGTTTTACAAGAGTGGGTGTAGTGTAAGAAAAGTTTTGTAGTCATTGCTCTACTACTCTACTCTATGGTGTCTTCTAATCACTTTAAAATTAAAATAAATATCAACCCAGCAAGGGAAACAACGTAAATCAAATTAAATCGAACCTCCTTTAGTCTTTAGAACTTTCAGCAAGTAAATAAAAAAAATAAATTAAAATACATTATCATTATCACTCCACAAACGTCAAATTCTGTAAATACAAACAAAACGTATACCTCTACCCATGATGAAGATTAAAATGAAGAATATATCGCCCTTTCGCGTTCGGAGCTGTCGCGCGTCCACTTTTCGTTTTTTTTGTCAATTTCCATAATAAAATTTTCTTTGCACAAACCAAACAGTCTATTATAAATAAAAAAAAATTAATAGGAATGATTACTATTACTATTCATATAACCAAATTAACGATTATATGATACTAGTACTAGTAGTACTACTAGGTAGTAGTAGTAGTAGTAGTAGTAGTACTAGTTGACTAGACTAGACCTGCCTTAAATCTTAAACCGTACATTTTCATTTACCCAGATAATAATACCAGTATGGCCTTAGTCAATTAGTAGTGTAGAGGTCTACAACTAGACAGGTGATTGTTTGGAGACCAATTTTTCAAGCTTCTTGTTTTGTCTCATATTATTAATGATAATGATACCGGACCGGCCGTCTGTTCCGCCACTGTTCTAGCTAGGTCTAGACTTAGACTTAGACCAGCCATTTGTTGTATAGCCTGAGCCATAGTAGGTTGCCAGACAGGACACAAAATGAGTTAAAAGTTCTTTGTATTTTAGAGAAAATAAGATTCATAAAAAGCGATGTGTAGTAAAAAGGATTAAAGGAAACAGGAATGACAATCATGAAAACCAAACAAAATAAAACAGCAGCACCACCTTAGGCTAAGGCCACCTTTTTTCTTACAATAAACAAATAAACACAGAGCCAGAAAGTGAAAGTGAGAAGAGAGAGCTCCGAACTGGCAACTTGACCTGATCGAAACATTTTTACTTTACTTTACCTGTCAAAAAATTCATAGTGAGCTTGCAGAGTCCGTATGGCTTGTTTATACAAGTTACGCACTTTACGGGCATGTGAAAATGGTTGAGTTGATAAATATGACATCGTTCCAATGTTTCTCAAACTCAAACTCGACTCCCCTTCTTCTAACCTCGACCTCCAAAGGGTATCTACTGTGTACTGTGTACTGTATCACTGTGTGTACTTGAAACTTGAAAGAGTGTGAATTTATAAGCCAGCCGAAAATAAACGACAACGACATAGAAAATCTAATTTTCGGCAAAATTTGATAGTTGGCGTAAAACAAGGGAAGCTACTCTGGTAGCTGTTGCATAGCAAAAACAATCGAAGCATCGAAGCTGCATCTTGAATCAAAACAAAAGTAAAACGACTGCAAGACAACTATGATTCTATATATCAGGTAACGTTATGACCAAAGCGTAGTTATTTTTTGGGGGACACTTCCAAATGAATGTCCTTTTGCCCATAATTTTAATTGTGCCTATCACTATAAATTGTTCTTTTACTTTTATCCTTTGCCTTTTTTACTCATTTATTAATATTAATATAATAAATATAATAATAACTATAAGTATAATATTAATAATAATATTAATATTAATAATAACAACAAGATGAAGGCAAGGTGGGTGGTCACTTTTCTTTTAAGAATAAGAAGAAGAAGTAAAATAATATAATAAACATAAATAAGATAGAAATGATAATAAATTCCCTTTACTTTTTATTCTTTATAAATTCATTCCGGAGGAAATTTGTCTTTAGGATCTATTCCATTTCCGAGGGTAGACCATAATAACCCAGGCGTCAGCCGCAATGCAGAGCCATAAAGTGGGACCAAAATCAAGGTCTTGAGATAAAATCCAGTGCTTAACCACTGCACCACCGCTTACGGAAAGAACCAACCAATAGATCATGTTCAGTTACAGTACAACAGTCGGTCTGTAAAGTGATGTAATATTATGACGATAAATGAAATAAATCCCTTACACGTCCACTTGAATGCACGGCCACCTTGCAGCCACATGATTATTCCTCCTACTCCTAATGCCTAATGACTATAAAGATATTGTTTGTCTACTGTCCAGAGTTTGAACCAGGGCAGGTCCAAGTCCAAGGATGAATGAACACAGACATACAGAACTGTGATGACATCTCAAATAGTTCAGATCACACCTAAACCAGAATCTCTTGTCATCACTCACAACAAAAATCATGGAGGATATAGGTGCTCGGAGGACAACTGTTCTTTCACGACATCAAGTCCATCTGTCCTTGGTCTGCACAAGGCACAGGCTCATAACATTGTAAGTTGGGCTCACCTCTTACTTAGAAATAGTTCAAAAGTGTAAAAAAGTGTTTGGTCTGTCTAGTCATCAGGTTTCCATGAGTAGGCTGATGGCAGAATATAGATTCAGCTTTTATAGAATTTTTTATAGAATTTTATTATAAATATTCAAAGGAATATCAATGATCACATAAATCATGGCATCATTTTTTTAAAAATGAGATGGGTCAATATCCCCATTCATGTACACAGGCTCTCGCAGGCCTTGTCATTTAATATCATCATCCTCTACTCTCAAGGGATCATACAGTAGAGTAGCCTGATAGGCCCGTCATACTAACTGGAGTCTTTCCCAAGGACTCAATATTGGTAGCTTCGACCAGGATTTGTGAACATGATTCCATTCAAAGTTGTCCTTTCTAAGCTTTCAGGTTTGTTTTATGTTAATAACTCAAAATGTCAGTCTAAATTAACTCATTGTGACCAGTGACAGTTATGTTTTTCTACCTCTTCACTGGTCGTAAGCTTCGCTTGGCAGGAAGAATTGGAAAATTTGTCTGCTACACAACAATGCGGCCGGTTTGGATTTTAATGAGTTCAGTTCATACCTTAATCTGGAAATGTAGGAAACATCTCTATGAATAGATCTTAGTTCATATTACATGTGTTGGTTTTCCACAGACGACTGGTGCCAAGAAAGGCGAGGTCCACCAGTATTTCTGTCCTGGGCCAGGCTGTTACTACAACCCGCAGTCTGGCCGCTTCTTCAAGACTTTGGACATACTCAGAACGGTAAGGGACTCAACGCTATGCGATGAAAGATAAAACCTATACTTTATTAATCCCATGAGGAAAAGCGTAAAACCAGAGGTGTAAATATTTCAGACTTGGTCTGATTTCAGACTTTTTGCCTTCTCTGATTTTAGTCATTTTTGTTTTTCCAGATATAGGTGGCAAGCTATGATTTCAGACTCACTAGTCTATCTTTGGTCTTGCTGATGTTTTTAGATTATTATTTTCGTTTGCCATTTACAACCCTGTAAAACGTTGACAGTATAATACAGTACGGTGGTCGTTGGATGATTACAAGCTGTTTTGGAGAAGAGCCAACAGTTCGAGCAGTACACATGGCTCTGAAACTACCTGCTTTCACTTCCCTTTCTTTGTGTTTTATATTAGGTAGCTGACGAAGGGGAGACTCGAAACATTCTAATTTTTGTTAGTTGTTTTACACTTGAAGCTATGCTATTATCTATTTTTGCATTCTTTTTTTTTTTTCTTCAGATTTTTAGCTTATGGTCGCCCTCATTCCTTTGATGAATATTTCTTGTTTGTTTGTTTATTGAATCCCCTTTATACCACAATAAGCAGTGTAGGGACCAGCCATATGTCAAGCTCTGAAGGGTGCACATGAC
>JARFNW010144095.1:0-10109 GCA_031763155.1 Dirona albolineata | reverse complement strand
AGGAAATGGAGACACAGTTTGAATACAAAAAATGTCATGTGAAAAATTATATTATATATAATAAAGCAAATCCAATTTCCAGGTGGGAGCTCTCAGTCGTCCTATAACTGACCAGAATAGTAACCACTAGGATAACAACGCGTTTACTGGTAAAATGTATGGACCTCATGGTATATTGTTGTTCAATTTACTGGTAAAGGTATTTGGGCGCAGTGGGCTCATTTCCTGCTCGTCTTTAATTCATGATGCAGAGTCTTTCTAGCTATGTCTTAGGTGATGAGTGGTGTAAGTCCTCATTGACATTTCGATTTACTTCCATCTGTCACGTGCTTGACATACGGCTGGCCGCTACACTGCTCATTGCGGTATAAAGGGGACTTGATAAACAAATAAACAAACAAATAAAAAATAAAAAAACAACAATGAAAACTATCATTCATCAATTATTATAATGAACATAGTATTCATCCCCTAATGCAGTACCGTGACGTGCCATCGCCGAGGCACTCCTAAGAAGGAATAAAGATAAGCCATCAAGGGTTAAATTTGTTTTAAGCGAGATTTTTATGGCATTGATCGTGGAGCGCATAGAGCATAACCTGGTCATGAATATGCTCTGTATAAATGTTATGTAATATCATTATTATTATCATTAATAATAATCTTGCCAAAAAAAAACCAAAACGAAATGCCTGAAGCGGGGTTGACAACCAGCAACAAAGCATGGTATACACTTAGAGTAGACAGTTTAGTGGTAGTGGCAATCAATAAAAAAAATTAAAAATTTAAATGATAATAACACCAATCCAAACACACATCAACAGCTATCTTACTATCATACGGTTGTAAGCAGTGTTTGTCCTTGTCCAAAAATAGTATTTGCGCCTAACAGGCAGCGTGTGGCGTATTACGTGTTCGTTGCTTACCCGGGGTAAATGTGCTACTGTAAAGCGCTACATAAATGCCATTTATTATCATTCATTATTATTATACTATAATAATAATATAATAATAAGTGTTTTATCATTACATTTAGTTCAACAAGGGTACCAAAGACAGCAAGTCATCATCACTCACCGTTATTCTTCAACCCTTGATGCTGAAGTGTAGCTTCGTAGTTGAGGGTGGCCCCTGTACGCAACATGAGAAGCTTAAACTGGACAGAGTTCTTGGCCGTGTCAATGGCAGCGGCCGCATCCCCTCCTCCACTTGACATGTCTAGCAAAGGCTCCAAGGACATCTTCAACTGGAATTTAAAAAATCCAAAAATACTGAGATTGTCAGCACAACATAAACCTAACTTTCAAAGTGGTTTTTCAGAGATCGTCTTAAACTGTTGTCTGTATTTGGGTTAGCTGATCCTTCACACAATTGAGGCTATACTGTGATATATATAATTCCCTTTATTCATCCCAGGGGGAAATTTGTCTTTAGGGTCTATTCCGAGGAATCACCCAGGCGTCAGCCGCAGTGCAGTGCCGCAAAGTGGGATCAAGGTCTTGAGAAAAAAAAACAGTGCTTCCACCGGGGTTTGAACCTGTGACCTCTTGAACCTTTGAAGCTTATTTACCAATTCCCCCTTTTTTTAGCATCATACCACCTCTATTCAGATTTTTAGCTTCTGGCAGTCCTTATTCCTCATCATCTCTTTTTTTTGCATTCCTCAAATCATGATAAAAAAACAACGCAAATTTTCAGATAGTCAGCATAGGTAAACTTTATCATCAGACACCTTCTCCTAAAGAGGAAATGAAATCTTTAAAATTACTCTAACAATACACTAGGTAAATGAATACATTTTTGACTTTCATCGGAATATCAAAAGCTTTAAAAAAGTCTTTAATACTAAATACAAATGGTATTGAACAACAAACCTACTTTTCTAACAACACAGCGAGTCATTTTTGTTACTCTTTTCATTATCATAATCTTTATCATTACTATTATATCTAAATTTCAAACAATGTTACAACAAGATGTAATTTCCTTTTGTGGATCAATCAAATTTATCTGTTATTGTTATCTTATTATCTCCTATTAATACCTTTTACTTTTTAGGTGTCAATGAGTTAGGTTATTATTATTATTATCATCATTATTATAGTATTATTATCAATATTATTATTATTTATATTATTAAGGTTATTACAATTATTATTATTATTATTATCATTATTATCATTATATATTATTATTATCATTATTATTATCATTATCTTATTTATTATCATTCTCATTATTATCATCATTGTTATTATCATTATATATAGTAGTAAGACATACCTTGTCACACTTCCATGCCAGATTGACTTCGACAATCATGTCGGCACCGTTCATGTTCGTCACTCTCACCTTGATCATTGTGGGAGGGGGAAAGAGGAACGAGTCAGTCACAACCATCTAGACTTTTCTTCCTGCTCTGAGAGTCAAGATGTTCTTGGGTTTTCAAGTTCCCTGCCCTAAAAATAAAGAAAAAATGCATATCCATGATTGATATATATTATATTCTTAATCCCTAAAAATAAATGTTACAACTAGTGTTAGTAAAAAAAAAAATAATAATATTTATAAATATATGGATAGTGGGGCTTAAAATAAATACGATCCAATACAAAACTGCCCTCAGAAAAATTGCAAGGCACGAGAAGGGAGCACAATGCTTGACAACGGCCTGTTGTATCGAAATGTCAGGAATACCCGTCAATCTTGACCACTCACTAGGTACACGAAACATTGATTTAAAAAGTGATCTCGGCTGACTGGGTCTTTTATTCTTTGTTTTATGCCTCCGGGAGTAGCACACAGGCTCATAGAAGACAAAGAACCGGATAGCAAGCCCTAGAGGTAGACCAGACCTGTAAATGACCACTTAAAAAATTATCTGAACTTTCCGGCAAACTGAAAAAGTAGTTCAAAGGACCATCCGTTGTTGCTATAATCCAGCCTTTGCTTACAATACAAACAAAAGGCTGTGATATTACAGTACCTATATTCCTGATACAGGAATTTTCCGGACATAGTCTGATAAAAGGTTCCTATAATTCCTTTTCGTCCAGCCATTATCATCTAAATTTGTTTTTCATTGTGCGTTCTAAGTTCTATGGATTTCAGGTCACAATTATTACTAGTACGACTATGATTTGACTACCAACACTTCACCAATATTTTTAAGCAAACAAAAAGTAGACTGGCCTAGTACTGGTAGCAGTCTATAGACCTCTAGATATCGAGTTAAATATTTATCTAGAGAGAGTATCTAGATTTTCAATTTCAATGCCACACACAATTTCAACTTCAAAAACTTATTAGATATTAAGATATCATGATTGTGAAAGTGAAAGAGTTTGTCGAGTCGCGCCCTCTTTTTACTTCCAGTTGTGACTCACTAACTTACTTCCTCTCCTGTCTCAACTGTCTGTTGTGAGAAACTTTTATTTTATATTATTCGCAAAATTATCTAGTAAATTAATCCCAGCAGCAGTTAGTGGGGGAAGGGCATTCCAATCTTTTATTGCTCTTGGGTAGAAAGATTCATTCCTGATTCCTGGTACTGGTGCTGCAGTGTGGTTCTTGAAATGATGTTCAGTTCAGTGCATATTTCTTTCTGTTGCTGCACTGTCAGACTGTCTGTGTGAGTGTGTACTGTTGGGTTGGTGGTCTAAGTCTACTAAGTCTAAGTCTAGAAGTCTACTAGTCTAGGTTGATTAGTTTTTTTTTGTTCTTGTGGACTAACTTGACGGTGTCGTGATTTATTCTCTAAAAGAGTTTGAGTCTTGCATTCTTTCTTCTTTCATGTAGGAAATCCCAGTTTAAATATGTTATCAGTTATCACTTCACACTTCTGTTGTTATTGATTATTATTATTGATTGATTACACTTTTGTTGAGACGTTGATGAGTTGTGTACTGCTGCATTGCAGATTGCAGTGTTGCAGACTGCAGGTGCAGGTGCAGTCCTGAACTGAAGTGAAGTTGAAGCCTTGAACAAAATAAAAATACCATTAACATCAGCGCAATCACTGCATCTTTACCTCCAAAACTATATAAAGTTCAAATATTTATATCCATTGGTAACATTCATCAAGCAGGACCTGGAATCTAGAGCAGATATTTCTAACCTGCCTCGGTGGGTGGGGAAAAAATTGTTGATGATTTCGCGACCCTTCGACTTCCGTAAAATCGTTTTCACAAGCATTACTGCCCCTGTCCCGCTTTGCCAAATATATTATGTTCCTTTTGAAATTGAAAGCAGCGGGGCTCGTAAAAAGTTTCTTAGAAAGAGTTTAGCATTACAATTTGAAACAAAGTTAGCATAAGTCATTTTAATAAAAGATACAGTCTAAAATATTAGAACAAAAATGATACATCCATTACTATAATATAATGTAAATGAGTTTATTTTAGCTCCAAAAGAGCTAAACTGCCATTCTTTACAAGGGCCAACTACTACGAAATTAAAAGATTGACTTTGGGGGTTCATCTGGGATCAATTTTATTTAAAGTATGTTTTGTATCGCGATGGAGCATTTAATTATATATCATTTTTTAAAGTGAAGAGAAAATATATTCAATCAAAATAATATTTTAATATAGTGTATGTAAA
This sequence comes from Dirona albolineata, assembly GCA_031763155.1. NCBI lineage: Eukaryota > Metazoa > Mollusca > Gastropoda > Nudibranchia > Dironidae > Dirona > Dirona albolineata. The sequence continues at coordinate 5,507 of JARFNW010144095.1, read as the reverse complement.
TCTTTTGCTTTTTATCGAAGTTAATATTCTTTATTTGTGGGATCGCCATTTTCCAATATGTTATACTGTACTGAGCCCCAATCATTAAGTTAGTAACCAATTAGCGTAGGTAGTTACAAGATGGCGTCCAGATGTTGACAACCTTCATCCTTTTGTTTTAACGCCAGCTTTTCTCATCAGTTAGTATATTTTGAAGTGATTACTGAATAAAAAGAAATGAAAGTTGTATAACTTTTAACTCTTTCTTATTTCTTTTGAATAAAATGCGATATTAAAGCAATGAACATGGATTTAAACGTCCTTGCAATAAATGTAATACGAGTATGAGCGCAAATTTCGACCCCCGCGCGCGAGGATACCCAACTATTTTACAATTCCCACTTTGTCCGCAGTTTGATAATAGTTTTGGGTTAGAATGATTTATGTAATGCTATGGAGAAAATAGAAAATCCCGACCTACTCAAATTATACAAGTCGACTGTAATTACAATCACAAACAAACAAAATAGCTCTTCTTCTTCTTACTTATTTATACTTATACTTATACTAACTTATAATTTATTATAGTCTTAGCCTACTTGTCTTAGTCTTAGTGGTCTTAGTCAGCAAAGTTTTATCTAGAGAAGTAAACACCAAAGTGTTTGCAGGAAAACACATGATGATAGTTAAATCAATTCCTATTTGTTACTTTAATAAGGTTTCAATACCATTTTTATCAATGTGCCAATTTTATCTGATTAGGATTATATTCATATGATTCACAGAAATAGTTTTACTTTCCAGTATAAAATTTTTGTCTCACAGTATATTCTGAATGTTCTTGAAAAGTGTTTGGACTTCACAACTTTGTTGCCATTCTTTAATATCTGATCATAGACCCTCTATATATGTCTGACTGTGATTCATGATTATTGTTTCAAGTCTGTGGTTGATGAATAGAATCTTTTCAATGTAAGGAAATAATGATAAAAATCTATCCGATGGATGGCCTGCAAGTCTGATCTAGCCCGCTGATTGAGTTTAATCAGTCCACAGAAATTGGCAAAAATATCAGTCACAATCTTTTCCTTTCCAAAGTCGTGTTTATCCTTGTTTTTTAGGGGGTTTTTGGTGGTTTTACTTTTTTCTTTAAATTATATTGAGTCTCTGTGTCAACCAATGGCCCAATCCGTCAGTCGACTGCTTTTTCCTTCTTTTTTTTCTACATTCATTATGCGTTTTTGTGGTATAAAGGGGACTCGATAAACAGCAACTAATCAGTTCAAATTTTATTTATTTTTAATTTACAGAGCACCTCAAGAAGAAAACAACAGTTGGGTCAAATCAAAAATGGACAACAACAGCACAGTATCAATAGAAGGGGATGACGCTCGGGCAGAACAGAAAGAAAGTGGTGATAGCGATGACAAAAATGAAACCAACATGAACAATACAACTTCAGAAACAAACGCTGAAATTAATGTCGAAAACTCGGATTCAGCTGATGCTGTGAATATCGATGTTAAGGATGATGACAATGTTCCACAAGAAGAAGAAGAGAATGTGACGGTTGATGACAATAATAATTTTCCTATCGATGATTTGAACACGGAAGAGCAGAATGGTGGACAGAATGAGGAAGCTGTGACCAATATAGAGGAGGAAAATGAAGTGACACAAGACGCAGAAAAGGAACAAGGTGAAGGGTTGACAGATGCTACAGAAACTCCTGTGCCCACTGCGAGAACAGGTAAAATTTAAAAAATAGAATAAATATATAAAATTTCCTTTATTAATCCCAGGGGGAAATGTGTCTTTAGGGTCGGTTCCGAATGTAGATCGGAATAACCCAGGCATCAGCCGCAGTGCAGCGCCGCAAAGTGGGATCAAGGTATTGAGAAAAACCCAGGGCTTCCACCGGGATTTGAACCCACGACCTCTCGAACCAAAGGCGAGTGACTTAACCACTGCACCACCGGCTTCCCCTATCACACTATCAATAGATTGTAAAGATACAGATAATTTTAAAAAGATAAAATTGCCTTTATATTGTCCACAAGAGCAATTTGACTTTAGAGTATATTGAAAAATAAAAGATTGAAATAACTCCAGCATCAGCCGCAGAGCAAAGACACGATGTAGGCAACAGGAATTAATTTTTGTGCCCATGGAAAAAAGTACAATTCCGAAAGCCAGACTCAAAACAATGGCATGGCTTGGGAGTGTGTGTAACCTTTCACCAAGGGGTAGAAAGGAAATTGATAAAGAAAGGAAGCGTGTGTGTATATATATAATCAATTTATTATTTTTCCAACTGGATACATCTTTCTCTTTGACCTACGCTCTATGAAACTATTTAATTTACATTAATTACAAATATGACAATATAGATAAATTTATTCACCCGCCTTTATTTTGGTTTGTTTTCAGCGTCCGAACCCAGCTCTCCCAATAAAGAGCCACAGCAAGACGCTGACAATGATGTCACAGGGGAGGAAGCCACCAAGCCACCAGCGAGTCCCACAGGAACGGTGTCTACAGTAAAAGTCAAGTCAGGGGTCAGAAAACATACTACCACCCCTGCTGATGACAGTGGACTGATCCAACCTCTGCTCCCTGTCATCCCCAGAGGGCAGGCTAAAGTTCAGCAGATTGCCTCGTCTATTTCTGATGCCAGAAAGAAAGGTATTGGACAGCCAACCATTTATCCGATCAGGAGCCGCGTTCCGCCAAAGCTGGTTCGACTCGCTACGGTAACTGTCTCCCCGGCAAAGTGAGTATACGACATGGTGTTTCGATATCTTAGACCCCCCCCATCCCGCCCGCCTCAGAAGAGATAAAACAGTGCGAATGAAATAGGTTTAAACAGTAATCATTTCTATCTAATCTCCTATCGGAGACAGGCATTAAATTCGGAGGACCACTCGGTTGTAAGCAGCGTTGTCCTTGTCCAAAAATTGTATTCGCGCCTGACAGGCAGCGCATGGCGTATTATATGAGTGTTTTCGTTGCTTCCCCGAGCCAAATGTGCTACTGTAAAGCACTTAGAGCATGGTGATGATTGTTAAGAAGTGCTATATAAATGTACATTATTCTTTCAAATCCAGACTTTCACACATTTATTTCAATATTTATTGGTATGTCTACCACACGCTTTTCTAACAGCGTCCGCCAGACTCAGTCATAAAATACAATTTTCCTTTTTGTTTGGTTCTTGTTGGTGATGTTATGGACTTGATGGTGTATTAAGTGAGTCATTCATGAGGTCAATGGGTGTGTGTTTTTTCTCTGTGCTCACAGTTTCATGTTCAAATCCTGCCTGAGGCAAAAAGATATCTTTATCTATGGAGCGGGCCGGCACTGATAGGAAACAGAAATATAGTGTGAAAATGTCACAGAGCCAGTGAGAGATAATAACAGTTTGTTTATCAAGTCTCCTTTATATCGCAATTGGCAGCGTAGGGGCCAGTCATATGTCAAGTTCTGAGGGGTGCACATGACAAATGGAAGTAAATCCAAATGTCAATGAGAACTTTCACCACTCATCACTTAACTCATGGCTAGAAAGACTCTGCATCAGGAATTAAAGACAAGCAAGTGATGAGCCCACTGCGTATAGATAATAACAAGAAAGAAAAAAGCTTTTCAAAACTGGGGAACAAACCCAACACTGTCTTGCCAACAAAAGCAGACAGACTCACACTACCAACCTTGTATACATGGCCTTTCCCTCCAGACTCCATAGCATTTCTCATAAAATTATAAAGCCTAATTTCAGCACGCAGTGGGCTCACCACCTGCTCGTCTTTAATTTCTGATGCAGAGTCTTTCTAGCCATGAGAAAGGTGATGAGCGGTATTAGTCCTCGATGTCATTTGGATTTACTTCCATTTGTCATGTACACCCTTCAGAGCTTGACACATGGCTGACCCCTACACTGCTTTTTTGGGGTATAAAGGGGACTCAGTAACCAGCAACTTATTTCAGCTATATATCTTTGGCAACATTTCCAAAACAGAACATCTTTTGACTGTTTTAACCCTCTAGTGGCCGATGATAGATTTCCTAGGTAGAATAATTAAATGTGTAAAAAATATAACACACTACAAATGGACCGAGAGACATGGTTCCAGCTTTTTAAAATGTCATAACATTTATTTTTTTAAATGTCAGCATGTGCCATTTTTTGCTTGTGACACATTGGGCAGTTAAAGAACAAATAAAAACCCTGATGTGTCGAATTTGGCACTCTGGGAACTAGAGGGTTAAGTGTGTTGATTATAGTTTGACAGTCGTTTGTTATTCATGGTTAGCTGTCACTTAGTTTACTGCACCAAATGCACGGCATGGCACAAAGTAGCTTTTACATAATTAGTGCAGATATTTTTAGGGATTGGGTTGCCTTTAACTGACCAGGTGATGATTTTTATGATGGTGGTGGTGGTGGGGAAAATGAAGATGATGTGGATGGTGGTGGTGGTGATGATGATGATGATGATACAAATAATGGTGATGATTATGATGATGATGAAAACTGGAAAGGTAGTGTCACATTTGTGACAAATTGTAGTAGTGGTAGTAGTAGTAGTAGTAGTAGTAGTAGTAGTAGTAGTAGTTGTGGTAGTAGTAATAGTGGTGGTGGTGGTAGAAGTTGTAGTAGTAGTGATGGTAGTTGATGATGGTGATGATGACAACTGGAAAGGTGTCGCCTTTGTGACAAATTGTAGCAGTGGTAGTAGTAGTAGTAGTGGTGGTGGGGGTAGAAGTTGTAGTAGTAGTGATGGTGATGATGAAAACTGGAAAGGTAGTGTCGCATTTGTGACAAATTGTAGTAGTGGTAGTAGTAGTAGTAGTAGTAGTGGTAGAAGTTGTAGCAGTAGTGATGGTAGTTGATGATGGTGATGATGATGATAATGATGAAAACTGGAAAACTGGAAAGGTAGTGTCGCATTTGTGACAAATTGTAGTAGTGGTAGTAGTAGTAGTAATAGTAGTAGTAGTAGTGGTGGTGGTAGAAGTTGTTGTAGTAGTAGTGGTAGTGGTGGTAGTAATAGTAGTAGTGGTATTGGTAGTAGTAGCCGCAGCAGCAGTTCTAGTAGTAGTAGTAGTAGTGGAGGTAGTAATAGTAGTAGTATTAGTAGCAGTTGTAGTAGTAGCAGTTTATGATAGTAAGATGAGAAATGTGTGTGTGTGTGGGGGGGGGGGGGGTGAGTATAAAAACAAATAGGATGATGTATAAGAGGGTAAGGCCTATCACTCACCATCCGCCATGCTTGCTATCCGGTAACTAGGTCCAAAGGAATTTCGAAAAGTAAAAGCGTTCATAATGGCACCACAACCCTATCACCGTTATACCTGTAAGCACCGGTATAAAAACATTCAATGATATGGGAATAAAATATCCACAACACGTAGTCGGTATTCAAGACATAACGCTGCCAGCGACAAGTTCCATGAGAGAGAGAGAGAGAGAGAGAGAGAGAGAGAGAGAGAGAGAGAGAGAGAGAGAGAGAGAGAGAGAGAGAGAG
>JARFNW010144084.1:0-10109 GCA_031763155.1 Dirona albolineata | reverse complement strand
ATAATAATAATAATAATAATAATAATAATAATAATAATAATAATAATAATAATAATAATAATAATAATAACAATACTTTATTTCATTATTTCATAAATGTGTGCACATGCTATTCCATACAATGGGTCTCCCATGAAAATATTTTGTTTTTAAATTCCCTTTATTCATTCCAGGGAGAAATTTGTCTTTAGGATCTATTCCGAGGATAAACCGGAATAACCCAGTTATCAGCCGCAGTGCAGCACCACAAAGCAGGATCATGGTCTTGAGAGAAAAAAAACCAATGCTTCCACTGGGATTCAAACCTGTAACCTCTCCAACCAAAGGCTAGTGACTTAACCACCGCACCACCAGCTATGCAACGTTACCTCCAGCTGTCCGTTTTCACGAGAAACAATCAGCCACGACGTCGGAGATATCTTCTTGGGAGTCTTCTTTTGTCTGTCACAAACAAAATGGTGGACAGTGTCAGTCAAGAATGGGGTGTGGGGGGGAAAACCCAATACAAAACATTTTCAAATTAATCCATGTAACGGCGGTTAGGTCAAAACATCATGGGTCTTTAGCTCACTATTAAAAACTATACTTGAAAAACCTGCCATAACCTCCACCTGCTCAACAAACCTGCCCACCTGCCCAAACAACCACCTGTCAAAAATCTGCCCACACAACCACAAGCTCAAACCTGCCCACCTGCCCAAACAGCCATCTGTTTAGACCTGGCCCACCTTCTCACACCATCCCAGAACAATAGATAGGAAAATTTTTACAGTGCCAGTGAGAGACAATAAACAAGAAAGAAAAAAAGATCGTCGAAGAGGACATCAAACACATGCCTGCCACGGTAACCCCACCTTGCCGACAACAGCAGACCGACTCTCTACCAACTGACCTATGTCGCCACGGCATTGTAACATTTTCCTATCATTCTATTTACCATCAGTGCCTGTTCCATATTCTTTTAAAAAAAAAAATAAAAAAATAAAATAAAATAAAATAAAAGTCCCTTTATTCATCCCAGGGATTTGTCTTTAGGGTCTATTCCGAGGGTAGACCGGAATAACCGAGACGTCAGCCGCAGTGCAGCGCCGCAATATGGGATCAAGGTCTTGAGAAAAAAAACAGTGCTTCCACCAGGGTTTGAACCCGTGACCTCTTGAACCAAAGGCGAGTGGCTTAGCCACTGCACCACCTGCCCACCATACTGTACCACCACATTGATGATATCCGTCTCTGGCTGTAGCCGCGCCCTCATTTCACACCCGAACATCAAGTGAGGAGAAGAAAAAAAATAAATGTAAAAAGTCTTTCCCAAAGTCTCTACATCGGTAGCCCTGCCAGGACTCGAACCCGGGATCCAATCATCTCAAACCAGGCAGCCTTACTACACCACTTGGCCACAGACGCCTCGAAAGACGTCACCCACAATCTACAACAACAATGAGAAAAGGCAGCCCCCCAAAAAAAAGTTGACATTCTTACTCAGTTTCCTCTTGATCCGTTTTACTCTTTTTAATTTCCTCTTGTTTGGGGGCGGAGACTTCGGCGTACAATAATTCATCCTCATCGTCCACCAACCTGGCAACAAACAAAAAAACTCATCAAATAATATCAATAGTCAAATACATTTTTTTTCTTCTATGTATCTTCTAAAGTTTCTAGTTTTATAACCATTCTCCAGACTATGAAATATCAAGCACAGATTGAAGCACAAAATATCCTCTAAAAAGAACCAACATGGTCTGGGTGGCCCAACACATAATTCTTAAAATTCAAAAAGTTTCCAGTTTATGTCATTATGATTTGCCAAATTATGAGGTCAAGCACAGAAGATCTGAAAAGAAGCAATTTTGTTTTTGTTTTTTTGTTTTGTTTGTAACCATGCCACCACATGAGGCACGCCACTGACATGGCCAGACCAATCCACTCAGCTGTATGAGACAGTAGGTGTCTGGAGACAGAGACGGAAACAAGCCAGGAGGTGCACATATGCACCATCAGCAATCGTGTCGTCACACAAAAAACACAAATCATGTCAACAACAAAAAAGAATAATAATTAATAAACAAAACAAAACAGAAAAGAATTTTTTTTAAATCTCAACCAATTATTCCTCAATACATTGGCATTGGCCCTACCTCACGCTTTTGTCTTGTTTTTATGTTGTAGTGAAACTGTCACTTTCTGTCGCTTGACGAAGGCCTTTGGCCGAAACGTCGCTTATTTTGTTTTGTCCTTGTCTCTCAAAAGCCTCTATCCTATTCCTTTTATATCTGTTAAATTGCCCAGGTGGCAGCTATCAGTAGTCCTGTAACTGAATAGTAACCACTGGGGTGACAGCAACGTGTTTACTGGTAAAATGTATGTACCTCATGGTACATTGCTGTCCAATTTACTGGTAAAGGTATTTGGACGTGGTGGGCTCATCACCTGCTCGTCTTTAATTCCTGATGCAGAGTCTTTCTAGCCATGTGTTAGGTGATGAGCGGTGGTCGTCCTCTGTATCATTTAGATTTACTTCCATTTGTCATGTGCACCCTTCAGAACTTGACATATGGCTGGCCCCTACACTGGTTTCCGCGGTATAAAGGGGACACAATAAACAACACCAACAACTGTTTCTTAAAAGACCTTGCTTACTCGCTTATGGACGCCGTGGTGCCTGTGGCCGATGGTCTTTCTTTGTCTTCCTTTTTGTCCTCCCTTCCCTTGGATAGCGGTGTCTCTGTGATGAAGAGTCCACTCAGGTCCCTGTAGGTTGCCATGGCCAGGATTCGCGGAGTCTGGGGGTTGTAGCAGGTGTGCATATATTTTTTTAATAAAAAACGGAAAATGGTATTTAGCTCAAAGTGTAAAACAAGTTTAACAAAACAAAGAAGATCAGAATAACCCAGGCATTCGTCGCAGTGCAGTGCTACAAAGTAGGATCAAGTTCTTGAGAAAAAAAAATCCAGCGCTTCCACTGGGATTCGAACCCGCGACCTCTTGAACCAAAGACGAGTAATTTAACCACTGCGCCACCGGACAAGATTAGACTGATATTTTGATCCATGGATTTTCCAGCTCTGCATCAGGCCGTGTGAAAAGTGGGTCACAAGACTTGCACTTAATCTGGATATGTTTTACCTGGATATGTTTTACCTGGTACTGCGCAATAATGCCTTCCGCCTTATACTCACACACTGTCCTCGGCCAGACACAGAGCTGGTCCCTACACTGTTTAATCACGGTTCTAAACGGAACAGATAACAAACAAGCAATCGGACTAGAATGAATGGATGGACTATCATCAACGTGTGCATCACTCACCATGTTTAGCGTCGTCTTGGTAACGTTGAGCCTGGCTCCACCCAGAAGTCTGTCCTCCTTGAGCGTGAACAGCATCAGCTTCCCGTCGGAGCCCATGACGATGACGTGGGGGTCGCACACAGAGCAGCTTTGGATGGACGACCCTAGGTCTACGGGGATGTGCTGGATCTGCTGGACTGGGGTTTGAGGAGGGGGGGGGGGGAGGGGAGGAAGTGATGAAATTCAGGTGTGTCATTTTCGACAGGGACGTCAAAATCAAATCATCCGTGTGAAATTGCTTTACTCTTTTCTTATTCTGTGTAGGCCCATGTAGAGATTTGGGTAACAGCAAGAGAGGGATCGACCGAGGTTGAATCGCAAGAAGAAGGATGAGGAGGAGGGTGAGGAGGAGGAGGAGGAGGGTGAGGAGGAGGAGGAGGAGGGTGAGGAGGAGGAGGAGGAGGAGGAGAAGAAGAAGAAGAAGAAAAAGAAGAAGAAGTGGAAGAAGTAGAAGAATCTATCACTGCTATTTGGTTGTTTTTCTTGGGCAAGAACCTTTACTCCAACTGCTTTACACGACACAGGCGTAAAAGTGGGTACCAGCTTACAGCTGGGGAAGTAATAATCTGCGACAGACCAGCGTCCTATCCAGAAAGTTGACGTATTGTCACTCTGTCCGCTTCACACTACAAAAACCAAGGGTAAGCACCGGTTCTACAGGCCTCAAGGCTCAAAAGGACTTTACTTACCTCCTTCCAGTAGCCGAATTGCCGTGGGAGAGACTTGCAAGATATAACGATTTCCTCCAACGTTGCCCACGAAGACGGTCGATGTCTGAGTACTGAATCCACTGTGGTCCAATTCGTTGATCTCTGACCCTGTTTGTAACACCTTGACAGGAAAAAGTAGAAGCAGAAAAATAAAAAGATAAAGATAAAATTGCCCATATTTTTTTTTTATCCACAAGGGCATTTTATCCTCAAGTTGCATTAAGTTTAGAAAAAGATTTTATAAATTACCAAAGCGTTAGAAGCAAGTACAGCGCTACAAAATAGTAGTTTTTCTCGCCATTACTGATATACAGGGGTGTAAACTGGTTGATATGATGATGATGATAATGTAATAATAATGATAATATCAATAATAATAATAATAATAATAATAATGATAATATAATAATAATGATAATGATAATGATAATAATAATAACAATAATAATAATAATGATAATAATAATAATATATATATATTATGCAGCTGAATTCCAATACAGGGGAGTGGGGGGGGGGGGGGGATCGCCATCACTAAGCAGTGTCCCTAATTCCGACAAATTTTCACTACACGTATCATATCCTCGGTTTCTCACCATGCTGGAATCTCTACGACTCAACACAAGATAAGCGTGTTCATTGGTCAGTTTCTCTTTCTGCTCCTCCTCCTCCTCCTTTTCCTTTTCCTCCTCCTCCTCTGCATCATCGTCTCCGTCCTCTTTATCCGCGGCCGCCACGTCCTCTGTTTCCTCTTCCTGGTCGGCTGATGGGCTGGCCCCTCGAACTGTCCACATGTCGATGCAGCCGGACAAGGAGAAGGTGGTGACCACTTGGGGACGAATGGTGTGCTGTGGTCAAGCATCCGGGATGGAAGTAACAAAAATATATAAGATAGTATAAGATAATATAAGATAAGATAAGGTAAACCTTATTAATCCATAAAGAAAATTCCATTTTGTTACATGTCCTCTAGTGCCAAGTGCCAAATTTGACACATGGTTTTTTGTTCCTTAACAAATATGACACATGCTGATATTTTTAAAAAATTAAAAACTTTGACATAAACAAAAACTGGAACCATGTCTGTCGGTCCATTTGTGAAGGGTTTTATAGAAATCACATTTTTCTACCCAGGTAATCTATCATTGGGCACTATTAAAGGGTTAAGCAAACGTCATATTTTGACAATATCATGACACACACATACACTGTCTCACACAATCACATGAATACACACACATATAGATAGGCCAACCATATACATGAAGTATACGTTCAAACAAAGACAAACACAAATAGGTTCAATTTAACGTTAATACTGATGCTGATCCACCTGCTCACCTGTAATACTGAGATGGCGCCGTTTTTGCTGTGACCCGACGTCGTGACCAGCTCCAGGTCGGGGTCAACGTGGGAACTGTACTCCTCCGACAGGAAGGCAGGCTCCCCAAATGCCACCTGGGAACACGGCGCGATATTCCAAATGTTGTCACACACCTGTCGCATAGAAAATATGGAATAACGGAAGGAAATCACTGATTAAAAAAACCAGACCTGACCTAATATAGTAAGTCCTATTACAACCACTCTGTGAACAAAACCTTGTGTGGTGAGAATACCGTTAATCTTGTAAAAATAACTAATCGTAAGTCGTATAACAGCTACTTTGTGAACAAAACCGTGTGTGGTGAGAATATCGTTAATCTTATAAAAATAACTAATCGTAAGTCGTATAACAGCTACTTTGTGAACAAAACCTTGTGTGGTGAGAATATCGTTGATCTTATAAAAATAACTAATCGTAAGTCGTATAACAGCTACTTTGTGAACAAAACCTTGTGTGTTGAGAATATCGTTAATCTTGTAAAAATAACTAATCGTAAGTCGTATAACAGCTACTTTGTGAACAAAACCTTGTGTGGTGAGAATATCGTTAATCTTATAAAAATAACTAATCGTAAGTCATATAACAGCTACTTTGTGAACAAAACCTTGTGTAGTGAGAATACCGTTAATCTTATAAAAATAGCTAATTGTAAGTCCTATTACAACCACTTTGTGAACAAAACCTTGTGTGGTGAGAATATCAACAAGAAAGTGGCAAAATAACTAAATATATAAAATAGCAGGAAGTCATAGGCTGTCTGTGATAGTTCTTATTTATTCCCCTCACACTCTTCATTTCCCCACACTATAACAGTTGAAAAACTCTCAGAGGTTCCATTTCCAAGTACTTGATTCCCCCTCTATAACATTTGAAAAACTCTTGGGGGATTCTTTTTCCAAATACATAATATAAAAATATTCTCTTTTTGTTTGTTTAGCGAGTGCTTACCTCAAAGACGTACGATGAAATAGTCGTTCCCATCTGATTGGACAATGAACCGTACACTTCCAACTCATCAAGATTTTCTATCTCTGTCACATCTGACGCTGTATGAAATGGTGATAAAAGTTTGGGGTTTTTTTGGGGGGTTTATTAATTATGACTTGGTTCTGTGCTTTGTCATGTCAAAAAAATTTGTGTGTGCAAACAAATTCTTCAAACTAGATACTTATCATCAATGCCTTTTCCTAGTTTTCAAGCGCATGATTATAATAATCATAATAATAATAATAACAGTAATAAATAATAATAATAATAATAATAATAACAGTAATAATAATAAATAATAATAATAATAATAATAATAACTAATAATAAATAATAACTAATAATAAATAATAATAATAACAGTAATAATAATAATAATGTACATTTATATAGCTCTTATTCACGATCATCACCATGCTCTAAGCGCTTTACAGTAGTACATTTGCCCCGGGAATGCTAAGTTTTATGGGAAATATTATATGTCGACTTGTCACATATCTATGTTGACAAACAAGGTGCTGAGCTCAACTGTTTCTAAATGCCGACACAACATCGTTCCTCTATACCTCACACAACTTATTTCGCTTTACCAACCCATACACTCTACCAACAAACGCATTTTACAACATTCCCCCGCCACAAAATTGAAAACTGGTGAACCGAGTTTTTCAGATTTCAGATTTCCGCCGCAAAGTTTGGAACTCGCTACCCATCCCCATCAGAGAATCACAAACCTTTGGAGATTTTACGAGGATACTCAAAACCTATTTATTTTAGTTTTCTAAACAGAGATCCGAGAATCCTTTTGAAAAGTGAAATGCCTGACCCCTTATTGAGCCCATCATTATAATGATCATAATAAATAATATATTCCCTTTACTCATCCCAGGGGGAAATTTGTCTTTAGGGTCTATTCCAAGGGTAGACCTCAAAGTGGGTTCAAGGTCTATTAATAAAGTGTCTACTCTTTGACTGCAGTCATAAGTGAAAATATTGAGTATGTTAATTAGCTTTGACGATTGGGCAAGAAATTTTACTCCAATTGCCTCACTTGACCCAGGTGTAGAAATGGGTACCAGCTTACAGATCGGGGAAGTAATCTGCGATTGACCAGCGTCCTATCCAGAAGGGTGGCGTAGTGTTACTCTGTCCGCTTCACGCTACGGAAATCAGGACAAGCACCGGCTCTACAGGCCTCAAGGCTCGTAAGGACTTTACTTCTTCCCCTCCTACAAAAAAGAGACGTTTCAAAGTTTTTGACCGTATTCGTACCTAGCTGCTCCTGTCCCTCAATCCGCCTCTTTTTGCTCACGGGGGCTCCTGACCGTTTTTCATCTGCCTCAATAATCGTCTCCGAAGCCTTTTCTGTATACTTCAACAAGAGAGAGTTCCCGAGACGAGAACCAAGGAACAAGTAGCCGTCACCACACAAACAAATCTGTATGTTGATATGAAAGTTAGATATGAGGTAAAGTCTTTGGTCAAGAGCAAACATATACACGTATCTATAAACGTGTCATTTATTTTTTCATACAAGTACAGGCGTCCACACACACACATATACAGGCGTATATATCTTCTGACATTTTGGCAATGAACTAAATCAAGTTTTCAGATAACAATTTAAACATGAACTTGGAAATTGTTTGTTCATTGACAACGAGTTTAAATGCAAATGTAAAAGTATATGTAAATAGTAGTAGTGTTGTTTGGTGTTCATGATTCACACATCTCTAATTCTCTCTCTTCCAACCACTGAGTGAAAGCCTCGTCAGCCAGGTGTGCTGTTGTGTAGCCCCCTGGCATTGACGTTGCAGGACAGTGTAGGATTATGTGGTCCATGTCTTGTTTGGTGGCGTTACAGGTTGGACAGGTCGACAAAGGATGGTACCCCCATCTGTGCAGGCTGGCCGCTGTTCTGCCATGACTGGACCTTATCCTATTGCATGACGTACATTGCCTCTCGACGAGTTCTCCTCCCCTTGGTCTCCCCTCGCTCCATTCCTTCCTCCAAAATTCATCAAGGTCAAAGAAGTCCTTTTTTATGTGTAGAATGGCTTCTTTGATTTAAGGCGAGATGTTGATGGAAGTTGAGGGAAGTTATTATCGCACCAAGATATAAAATTACCAGCCTCAGATCTATAGGAAGAGTCATTGATATTTACAGTGAGGCCCTGCAGAGTGGTATCATCGGCACATTTTATCAGGAAATATCTGGATGGGAGCTACTAGAATCGTTAGTATATATTGTGAACAGCAAAGGTGAAATCACACAACCCTGTGGATCACCAGTGGATGTGATCATTGTCTTGGACTTTACTCCTCGAACTTCAACATACTGAGCTCTGTTTGTGAGAAAGTCCAACACCCGTATTCAATCAGTCCATGTCGTTTGCAGCCCCTCTATGTGACATGAACGACCGTCTACATCGTGGATGTGCCAAGCTGGATAGTAGACTTAAAACTATACAAAAGTGTGTTATGATGTGTAATCGAGACGTCACATGTGTTGGTGGGAGAATGGACAAGAACATAATCTGTTTTCTTCGCCAACACTGTCCTGCGCCGGTATTCACAGACCATACGTTAACTGTTAGAACACTTTGGCACACACGTATTACATTGAATTCTACTCATAACATAAGTGATTATAGTGATTCTCAACCTGCACACATATCTTAACCGTTAACGTATGGTCTGTTAATACGGCCCCAGATCTGGTCGGTAGGTGTTTTCAGCTTAGCGAAAATTACAAACATTTTGCCAAAAACTGTTTCCACGATGGGATTTGACTGGAGGAACAGGGGAGGTGTCAGTGTCGGACTCCTGTGATTGAGGGCAATACCATATCAATTTGTACCCAGGCTGAGGATCGAACTCGGTTATCACTTGCGTGGCAGTGAGACGCTCTACTGACTGAGCCACCGGTCCTCCGATATACAGTAATGGGCCCAAAACCGAACCCTGTGATATTTTTGCACAGCAAATCGTCTTTTGTCTGACACAGTTTAGTTAGAAATAGAGATCAACGGTGTTCTTTCACAGAGATAGGGTTATCAAGATTGAAACCATTATAGAGTCGGTGGCGCAGTGGTTATTAAGTCACTCGCCATTGGTTCTAGAAGTCGCGGGTTCGAATCACGGTGGAAGCACTGGATTTTCCCCCAAGACTTTGATCCCACTTTGCGACGCTGTCCTGCGTCTGTCGCCTGGGTTATTCCGGTCTACTTTAGGAATAGACCCTACGGACAAATTTACCCCTGGGATGAATAAAGGGAATTCATTTTTCATTTGAAGTATTTTGAATGTTAGCCTCAAAGCTTTGAATGGATAAAACACCCAACAAGAGCGTGAAAAAGACGAACCGCGAAGAAAAGAAGCTGACAGTAACTCAAGGACAGAGGCAAACAAAGTGACAGTGAGTACAACGTTTTTGGGTAATCAATAATATGACTATCGGAGCAGCGAATGCCATGATACTCCCTTTTAAGTGGATCAAAAGGTACAGGATCTATAATGGCAATAACAATAATAATAATAAATAGTAATAATAATAATAATAATAATAATAATAATAATAATAATAATAATAATAATAAAAATAATAATGATAATGATAATGATAATAATAATAATAATAATAATAATAATAATAATAATAATAATAATAATAATAA
>JARFNW010144061.1:0-19422 GCA_031763155.1 Dirona albolineata | reverse complement strand
AGACCAAAAACAACATGGCAGGAAGTAATTACAGAAACCATCAAAAACAAGGGATGTAAGTTTGTAGATGCAAAAAGAAAGACATTGGATAAAAATCAGTGGTGAAAGTTTGTTAATGATGCTTATTAAGCCTTACACCGAAAGGTACAAAAGGTATATTGATCAAGAAAGAAAGGAGGTTTTCGATTAAATGTTTTGTGTAAACTAAATCTTGAAATGCTTTGAGGCAGTGACCAAACTTATATATTATATTATTCTTTTCCTCATATTAAGGATTTCATTTTTGTTTCAAAGTTATAATTTTAATTTTTTCTTTACCTTTGGAATGAGGAACTGGTAAAACGAAGGTAAAAATGTTGGTTGGCATTTCATCAATTTTGGAGGCCTAAACTTGTGATGAAATAGAGGCAAGTTGATTTCTTCTGCAGTGGGACTTTTCACTGGAGACTAGACATTAAAAATAAGAGAAACGGTTATATATAATTCAAGATTGTTAAAAGACAAAGGTACCTGACATCAGACACTTAATTCAGGAAACAATAATATAAGATAGCTATGATTAGTTTTTTACTCATCATTAGAAAATCTGAAAACATATTACTAAAATAACTTTATAAAACACCTATTTAAAAAGAACCTTTTTTTTATATATAAATTTTAAAAAACAAATCAAACAGAATTATAAAAAAAAAAAAGAAAAGGAAATGAAGATTTTTTGATTACCTTTGTAGGAGAGTTTGAGGGGCTGAGGGGATTTTTCTTATGACTTAGGCTTTGGCACATTTGACGTAAACGAATCTGACGATGGATGAATGTCTCTGGTATGTAATGTAAATGTATGTTCTCATGGGAGATGAATCGAGACAAATGATTGGTGAAGATGAGGTCTTGAAGAACTGGACTCAATTTTACACTGGCGGAACTTGTTGGCCTAACAGGATCTAGCAGTAAACAGGGTCGCTGTGGAGGACTGAAATAAATTTCAAAAATGAACGTCGAAAAAATCTTATATAAGATAATAACATTCCATTCAGATTTTGATTTTTTTAATCCACAAATGATACACTAGAGATATTTTGAATTCAGCTTACTTTAGCCTTTGAAGCCTGAATCTGTTACATTAAAGACATCTATTTTCAAACCTGTTCATGCAATGTTTCTTTAAACTCAGAATCTTGTTATTCTCACCTTTCTTTTTCTCGCCACATAAAATGATGGTGTATTCTGTATGCTGCTTTCATCAACAAAAATACACCAAGCCACCTGCATTTGAAAAGGGAATAAGTTTCAACACCATCTGTCAACAAATATCACCTCATTAAAGGTGAAATGGATAATTCACATTTCCAACAAATCACTACAGATAAACACCTAACTAAACACCTAACTCTTTCAAAGATTAATCTAAAAGCAGTAAACTATTATGAAAATATTTTTAAAATTATTCATGCTAGCTACAGAAAGTACAATAGACATCAACGACAACCCACAAACAAAAAATATTCTAAAGTCATTCTCTAGACCTCTGCTTTGTTTGTCATACAACCTTCATAACAGTCTGAAACCTTAATAGATATACCAAATACACAATGTACAAACAGTCTTACCTAACTAGCAATCCTCCATACATGTAGGAGTGAAGTTCATTAGGTGACAAATCAATAAGACGAGTGAAAGCAAAGGTAGACTGAACAGATTTTTGAGAATCTGAAATCGTCAGAAAATAAATGACATCAATTATCAATTCAATCAAGGTGAACTTCAAGTGATTAAGGTATGAAAAATCCAGCAACAAAATCAATCTGTGATGACTATAGTATCATAATTTTCAAAAGAAGAGATAATTACAACTCTCAATTCTCCACCATCAGAGGGAGAGATGGTGTTAAAATCCCCAACAAATTGGCCTCATTGTAAAGCAAAGTCTTCATCAAGCTCTTAAAACCATATTGAAAAAAAGAGATGTCCAGTAGAAGCCATAAAGCCCTGCATTAAAACCGAGAGGATTTATTCATATGACGAAAATAAAACACTGTCAATGCTGTGTATGTAAATATAAGGGTGAAGCATGTAAATGTACAGTTGATGACAATTATATTGATATGCCTTTCTCAAAAATAAAATGTTCTGATATAATCTAATACCTTTTTGGGGGGTCCATTTATGATAATAATGCATATTAACTCATATCTAAATCAAACTTTACCATCATCCATGGGGAAAAGAGATCTGTGAACATTGTCAGGTGAGAAAATGTACAACATATTGAACACAATGTGGTGGATGCTGGGTAACGCAGATGATATCAAGCCTGGCAGGAATAAACAAAATTGTAACATTAGTTTTTTTTTCAAATCAATATCATTCTCTTTTGGCACAGGTAATCTTAAAAAATGCAATGAAAAAAAATTGTTTTGTAAATAAACATGCTTGGATCTCCAATATTATTGCGAAAAAACCTAGCATCCAGAAAGTAACTTGTATGAATTAGTTAAAAACAAAGAACATCTTTATGACTTTATGATCGCGCAAAAATTAGAGCAGATGTTTATCCCATTTTCATTGTTTTTTTAATGGTTTTTTTGCTTCCCGTCACATTTCATTGTAAACATTTATAATTAAAATTTGAATAGAGTGATTGAAAAAATAATCTCTTGAAAGGATATCTTCTCACAAATTAGGATGATATTGGCAGGAATAATTCCATAGATTTTTAGAGAGAGAGTGATACTAGATATCGATAAAAGCAAAGAAAAGAACAAGAGAGTGGTGGATAAATTCATTCGCAATATATCTAACTCTACAAATTACAAAGAACTCTACCCTTTTTAACATCAGTTTCTCCTGCAATCTTGTCCATGTCTTTACCAGTTAAATCTCGCACATCTAATCTTATACAAGTCTTTATAAATAAATATATGTGACATACATATACAAAAAGACACCAACCTTCTCTGTAAACAAGCTTGGGGACAACAAATGGATCTTGGGGGAGGAAGAAGGCTGATTTGGGATCATTCCTTTCAAACAGCTCTGGATGATTACACACCTGATTGGACAAACCAAATGAGAGTCGTGTTTGAAAGCGCAAAGCATCTTCTAGTAGAGTCTACAACGTGATATGACCTAATCTATTTGAAATCATTTTGCAAAAGTCATCAAAGCAGAAGTGGAATGTGTTTAAGAAAAAAAAAAAATTAAATAGTAAACAAACAATGAGGAGTAAGAAAGGCTCTCAAATAATATTGTGAAAGCCAGTGTTTTATTTCACTTGTTAGATTTTGATAAGGCTGAAGCTCATTAAAAATCAAGCAAATCTGGTCCTTGACTATCCAGTTTTCAAGATTTTAACCTGGGGTTGGGGTTTTTTGTACAGATGACCTATTAGTGCTCAAGAGTGAAGAGAAACAACGCCAAGAATTTGGAATGCTATTCTGTAAGCTGACATCAGCCATTTGACACTTTTCACGAGGTATGGATGTAGTTGTTAATGACAAAGTTTGATGTCAATAATAGTATTGGGATTTTAACATTGCACCCTACATTATTGTGTATCTTGGAATATCTTTTTATAATAGTGAAACCTTTTAAAGATTATTTTCCTAAATAAAAATAAATAAATCATATATTCATTTTTATATCACAGTACATCCCTCGTCTTCAATATGACAAACAAAACACTGGGTGAAAGTCATTTTTTAAAATTATCATTGTATATCAGCAATCATAATATCTATCCGACTGACCTTTCTGAACTGCATGACTATGTTCATTAGACTGCTGGTTGTATTAGTCTGTGTCGAGGAACCAGACGAACTGGATGAGGACAGTAGATCTTCGATGGAAATTTTGTTCTTGATGCCTTGATACAGGAGTTTTTGCCGTGTCGTCAAAGGACAGTAAACTAGAATTTCAATCTGGACGAAAACAATATAGGCAAAGTTAAGAGATAGTAATTACAAAAAAATTCCAGTTTTAGAGCCCATATAAGAGTCTAGATGAAAATGCAATTACGTGTCCCTGATACCGAAAGGTACATTATCTTACTGATAAACAAAGAAAACAATTATCTTCCAAAATAGTATCTTACCTTGTCTGAAAGCTCATTTTCAACATCCTTTTTGACTCTCCTCAACATGAAAGGCTTTAGAATCATATGCAGTCTTGAAAGCTGATCTGCAAAACGGAATTCATAACTTAATTAAGTTTTATGCTAATAAATAAAAACAATAGAAATCATTTTGCCTAAAATCTCAAGAAAATCAAATGAAATCACACCAAAATCCATTTTCCACATAAACGTGATAGTTAAGAGACAAAACTCTTGAAACATGAGTATTACAATCTTTTTAACAATTCTATTCATCGCAGGTGTTGGGATTGACTGAATCATGACAATATACTGTAAACCTAAAGATATGGAAAAGCATATTACCAACTTTTACACTTCAAACTTCAATTAAATTGTTATCAAGCACAAATTAAGAAAATATAGGAATGGTTGGCTCACTTTCATCAATCCCAGATTGCTTTTCCACATGGCTTTCAATGTCTTTGGAGAACCATTCATTAAATTCATCATGAGAATCAAAAAGGGTTGGCATTATGAAGTGGAGCAAGGCCCACAACTGAAAATATCAAAGTCAAAATTGAAAGTAGAATAAAAACATGAGCAGTGCATTACTAATTTTCAAATTATACATTTTGACTTAATTGAATAATATGCAGGGAAGTTTACTTTTCTATTTCATTTTCAATGGTGAAAGTCAAAAGTAAAAAACAATGAAAGTCATAATAAAAGGAACAGTTTATAAAATGTAAAGAAAAAGGAAAAAAAAAACAATTGTGGAAACCTTTACATCTTAGCTGTTGCTTAGCAGTTCATGAATCATTTTAAGGTTAATAATTGATAATTTCATGAGCACCCCTTGTATGGTAATGGCTGAAAGATCACAAAAGACTAATCACTGGGAATGAGTATCCACTGTTTCCACAAGTTATGAAGACCTCAGATATAACTAGAAATGAAGTTAAATTAATAACTAGAAGTAATGATGACTCAAACACACTAGACTTCCGATGAGCAGCTTTAAATCATCTTTTCATTACCTCTGCCATACTGTTTTGAATAGGGGTGCCTGTGAGCAACAGTCTGTTTCTGCAGTTGAAACCAAGAAGGATCTTCCAGCGGACACTAGATGAAATAATTCAAACATTCAAAATCAGAGAAGAGTGTGACAGGCACATTTCAAGTTCTACTCTTCGTTTACTTCGCGAATCATCATATTTTACCGGATTTGTGCCATTGGCAACAAAATAATTTAAAACATTATGATGGCAAACTCTCACCCATTATTTCCAGCTTTGCAGCCAGAAACGAGTTAAATAGAATAATGTTTTTAAAAGCCAGATTTCAAGTCTTGGCCAACACTGTTACTGTTAGACAGAACATATGAAATGCACGATTCATGGTGGGACCAATTACATCAATAACAATCTCAATACAAAATAAAAATGTGTACACAAAATACTATTTTCCTTTTAAAAGTCACAACTCTAAAATATTTTTTCTGCACACCTGGATGTACTCTTGATGGCCTGAGCTTCATCCAGCACCATGTACTGCCATTTGATTCGTTGGAAGTATTTGACATCCTGGATCACCAGCTGGTAAGAGGTGATGACCACGTGGAAAGAGGCTTCCTCCATATGAAGGCATTTCTGGTCCCAAAACTTTCGAAGAATCTTTCTGTCTTGAGTGTTTCCCCAATATGGTACAACCTAATATAAATACATAAAAACTCATTATAATATAAGCTAGACTTATTCCTAATGTAGTCATTTATTAACAAATTAATACTTTGAAGACTTTCCATTATGTCTGCCGAGTCCCAACAATCATAAGTCTAGACAAAGAATCAAGACAGTTATAGTCCAATTCAATTATGATTAAGAAGCATTATGGTAACGATGGACACACTCAGACCCATAATAATAATACAGAAGTTCAAACAATCTGAATCACAAAACAATTTTTAAATAATCATCTTTCACATCCAAATTTTAAAAAATTTTATGAAAAAAATTATCTAGTGAAAGTTAGCATCATTCAATAGAGGGAAGTAACTGGCATAATTTGTACCATTTGTCTTGTCTGTGCCATTCATGAGTTACCACACTTGAATCATCGCCAGCATGTTAAGCCTGGCACAATAACAATCTTTTAAAAAGTAGTAGTGATAGTATATAAAACAGCGAATACCTTAAACTTAGGTGAGAATCTTGATACTTCTTGCTGCCAGTTGTGGAGAGTTGATGCCGGGGCCACAACCAGGAAAGGTCCCCAGATAGACTGGACCTGTCAAATAAACAATCCATTATGGATAATAATAATAATAATAAAGTGCATTTATATAGCGCCTTCCATATCTGTCGACATCTCAATGGATAAAATATTAACAAAATTCATACTGTGGCCATACCCATTTTTTACTAACCATCATGTCAGGTGGCATGTAGGGGAGCAATAAGTTTTTTAGCACAGTACTGAATAGTTTTTTTCAGAAATATTTCACAGAACAAGTGCAGTAAGAATCATATAGCAGCATAAAAATTCAAATATATTATGCTATAAACAAAAAAATTCCACCACCACCTACCTCAGCCAAATGGGCCAAAAAGGCAATACTCTGCACTGTTTTTCCAAGACCCATTTCATCTGCCAGGATGCCATTAATACCCTGGTTGTACAGATTAGCTATCCAGTTCATACCCTGTAAACAGAAGAAGCAAATCACACATTTCATAACCTTGTAAAAAACCACTGCCATTGTCAAGTAAATAAAACAGCATTATTTTGATCGCACCTTACCTAAAAATTCAAAAGTGCACAAAATGAATCGTAGACAGTGATTATAAATGTAACTCAGAGCCGAAACAATAATATCAGAGATAATAATATCAGAAATATCACATCAGATAACGGGTTAACTACTTGCAGTTGACTTACAAATAAAAAACAATTTTATTCAATCTTTGTTTCTCTTGTCTAAGAGCAAATATATGATCTTACACACTTCTTCCTGGTCTAAATCCACTCTGATGCTGTAAGCGTTCATCTTCTACAATTTTTCTGAGCCTTTCTTTTAAGACCCTAACATACACTACACTTTAGAAGGCACACATAACAGTGATATGCCTCTATACACAATATTGTTTTATGTACTCACTGCCAAAACTATAACACTAATTTTGGCAGTCGATTGAATGAAACAATTAAATATTGGTTGTGCTCATACCTTTAACTGGTATCCTTTCAGCTTGCCATTGAACATATCAGGCTGAGCACACTTTGCTTCATCAGTCAGAGAAGGCTCCGCCAAAACACCATCCACTATTAGTAATAAAAGAGAATACATTTGATTTGTGTAAAAAATGTTAAAAGATGTAATAAATATTTTTTTCCTATACATAAAATGGATGTTATCAATCCTTATTGTCAATATCATGTTTGCCAATCGCCACAATTTCTTACATCCTATCTCGAGCAAAATAGTAAAGTTTTATAAATAACTGAATAAACATAACTACAGGTCTTAAAACAGACATTTCTTCCATCAAACACAATGTCATCTTGAAGATAAAAAAAAAAAAAAAAAATTCAATTAGTTAAATGATAAATTGCTCAAATTGAGAAATTCATGATTTGTGTTTATTCATCCAAAAGAACAACAACCCTTTTTATTTCCCATGGTTTATATCAGAAATTATCATTCACTTTAGAAGCAAACAAGTTAAAAAACGATAAAGCACTTACATGCACTGGAATTAAATGCCTTCCTCTGAAAAACCAAAAACGAAATAGTTGTCACATAATATAGTAAAAAGGGTTCACCCCCAACTTGTTAAAAATTTAATTAAAAAGCTCCTGATCTTCACAATATGTGTAACTGCCATTCATTATACGTTCTAAACTTTAGGCAAACCCCATTGTATTACTCAGGACAAAACTATAGAAATTAAGAAATTTTATTTCACCAGATTAATATTGAGCATTATTGCACATTCCTGCACTACATACAAAACATAAACAGCATTATATATCTATACAAAATTTGTCTCCACCCTGAGGTAAAAAAAAAAGTATGACAAGATAATGCTCCTTACCGTCTGTTTATGTTTGTTAAATGCTGACTCTGCATTCACCAGGGCAAGATTTTTCGCTGTTTCAGGATCTGATGAGGAAAAACATTACAAAATCAAATCATTTGCTACACAACAGGTGACCCACTTATATTTTTTTTAACAACTGTATACAGATTTCATTCCTTGCAAAAAATATTTTTACAAAATCAAATGTGCCATGCTGTCCATACTATCATCTTTACATGATATGTGTTAACATTGCACCAAGTACAACATTTCAAATTTAATCACAGGCGATATTAAGCTTTTAATGTTCAGGGTTAACTGAACACAAACATTATCACAGATCAAGGATATTTTACTTTGTAAAAAAAGCAACATAAAAAACAAAAACTGCAAAAAGTTATACCACTAAATAGAGAGACATCTCCACAAACATAAGAGGATCTTTCATAAAACATAGTGTAAATAAAATTTATAACTGAAGACTCTCATATTTCACATCCTTACCATAATCTTCCTCTTCCATCTCATCCTCTAAAACCCCTCCATTGACGTGGCGAGAAGAATTATTGCCTCGACTATGCTCATTTAGCTGACCTAAAATTTGGTCTTTCCTTTCATTTCCATCTCCAGTTATTTTTCGGGCCATAAAATGAGCATAAAGCTCTGTTTGCGTGATGAGAAAGTTTAATTTCCGCTGCTGTCGTTTTGCCTGTAATTTAAGAGGAAAAAAAGTTATGACTTAAATTTTCACATCTTTTAGAAACATGTTTGATGGATAAAATTCTAAAATAGTGTATCAATAGTGAAATATTCATTTACTAAATTACAATATACTACAGACAAAAAGAATACATATTAAATAGCTATCAAAGTTGGGAATATATTCTAACTTGTATACCTCCTTCAATTCAAGATCAAGTTTACGTTGTTCCAGCGCTTCTTTTTCAGCCCTTTTCCTGTGTTCCTTTTCAACCTTTTCAAACCGCTTCCAGTATATCAGCATTTCCCTAGTCAGCCGTCTCGCTCTTGACAGTGTTTCTTTGGAAGTTTTCTGTGACTGAAGAGCAGCTCTTCTACACTCTCGCATGGCTTGGGTTGAAATCTACATACAATTTCAAAATGTCATATGGCGATTAATGCTGTATATTCGTAAATAAATGATGAACAAAATTTTTACGTATATTATTTCAGTATTAAAATGTGTACAAAAACAACCCAATTTTCACATTCATCAACAGCCATATGGCGAAAAATGATTGCGCCTTTATATTTTCTGTACGATTCAATTGAACCAAAAAGAAAATGATAACAATTAATATTTCTTAAATACACATTGACATAAATGTCAAAAATAATATGCCTCTACCAATATATAATATCGTTACATCCAAATTCACCTACATATACAAGAATGAAAATCATCTACACATCTCAGGGTGAAAAAAAAAGAAGCAAAATAAAACAGTCAGACCTGCGCAAACAACCACCTGTCTTGACGACCACTTGCCATTGACCTTTTTGAGTTTTTTTCTCTCTTTAAATAGACCATCTGTTTAATTTGACAACCTTATTTAGAATAAGCATAAATTATAAATACATATGCATATTCTTACATACCTTTTTCATTGTTGCCAACATCTCTTTCCTTGCTGATGCCTTTTGTTTCTGGGCCTGTAAATAATTTGTTTGTTTGTTTAATAAAACATTTATATTCGTAAAAACAAAACAAAGCTGCACAATCAAACAAATGCATTACACCACCACATACTTCCTATATATTCCATTAAAAACTTACAGTCAACAAATCCCAACTTCCACAATCCTCTTAGAGTAAGGGTGGTTACAAAAAGGTTAGTACAACTGATTTTGAAGAGTAAAATAAAAGTAAAAGTGTCAGGATACATTATTCAAAGAAAAACCTACCAATCAATCAAGATCATTATAATTTGATGAATGGCATTTGCAAAGTGGGCCTCTAACAAGGATTTATATGCACTTTACATGGTTTGAAACTTTATGATACAAGTTATAAGCTTTCCTATCGTACCCTTGGTATTTCTTTCTTGGCTATGGATATCCATAATCTCCTCCTTTTTGCATCTGCCTGCTCTGGGGTTAATTTTTTTGGCTTCTTTTCCTTTTTTGTTTGCTGCTTGGCCAGAAGAGCTTCCAATAATGATGGATCAATTTCCTGAAATTTATATAAAAATCAATTGCAAGTTGTTAATAAGGAAATTAAATAAGCAAACAGGTTACAAGTGCGACAAATTTTCATTTAATGACATCATATCAAGTCATTTCATGTGAGAAAGCCAATGTTTGGATATGTCAAGGTAATCCAGTCACTGTCATGATAAAATTGTCATTTATTGCAGATTTATCATGACACCATAGCCGTTTATCTTGCTGACTAGCTATTTTATGCACCCCAATCATCCAACAATTCTTCTATACCTATAATTATGTCTTGCATTCTTTATGCCTGCATAGTCATTATAATTTTCCATATTTATGAAAATGAAGTGCAAGCATCTTCAAAAAATCATACCAATCTTCATGAATCATATGTGTAAAATTTTATGACATGTCATACATTTTCACATTCTCCACTGTAACTTCACCAAATGCTCTATTATTTTGCAATACTGCAAAAACATTATCAAATTTAGCAAACATTTCTAGCAGGTAGCAAAAATAGATGTTAAAGTACTTACCCCTCCATCATCGTCGAGCAGTTGTTCTTTTTTCAACTTCTTCAATTTTGCTTAAAGAATAAAACAAAGAATCAACATTATTAAACTATGATTCAAATAGAAAATGTTTTGTTAACCTTTTTAACAACAACAAAAAAAAGGTGTGTCCACAAAGAAAGAACAATACAAATCGCACCATGAATAAAAATAAAATTTGTTGAGACATGTGCATGTTTGTGCGTATGTGTGTGGAAAGAGAGTGAGGAAGGGGTGTTGAATATCATTAGTAATAGTAATAGATAAATAATTCAATTTGCAAATTAGATGAAAATGTCATTTAAAATTCTAAAGTCACCTTTCGCTTTCCTTTCTAGCTTTTTCTGTTCCTTGGAAAGTTTCTTTTTGTGTCCAATGATGGATTTGCTGTGTTCAGGATATTTATCATAGTTGGAGAGTAACCCTGTGCTGTAGTACTGGTACTGACGAAGCTGATGTTGAATGAACAGAAATGAAGCAGATATTCCTTTATCAAGTTTTATATTTGTAAATTTGAATAAACAATTAAGGATCTTAATTGTGACTAATGCTCTCAATTCCATTAGATATCAAAATAAAAGCTTTTGAGACTCAATTATTTTTTTAAAAATTGTAATTTTTATATAAAAGATAAATTTGTTAGTCGACAAACAAACATGTTAAAAACAATTAAGTCTTAGGCATGAAATGATGATATGAAAGTCAGAATTATATATTCATATATTTGTCATGTCCTTTATTACATCTTATTCTCTCTTTCCATTGTTTTGTCTGAAGCTTTGCCCCGCCCTGGCCATGATTTGAATTCAACTCCCTCACCATAGATGTATATGTGGGAAGCATCCAAGTCTAATCTAATATCCCACTGCCTCTGTTGTTAAACATTATGTGTTGAACAGAGTTGTAAGCACCTAAAATCTAAATTCTTAAATTAGACAGTGCTGAAGTTTTTCCCAAGCATAAAATCAACATACAACAGCATTCTCTACACCAAAAGAAATGTCTCACCTCTGGGTCGTATAAAAATTTTTGCTTGTGTCTTTTTGTGTATTTGTGTTGCTTCAACATAAAATGGAGATCCTCTAACTTTAATGACTTGTCTTCTTCTTCGTCAGATGATGTGTCACTCAGCAAAATATTCTTTAAGAAGTAGAAAACAAAATAATATGAGCTAAGCAATAGTCTTTGATAAACAAAGAAAAAGCATTTAATAAAAGGATGACATTACAAAAAAATAATGGGTCGCTATAAATTGGCCCTTAGAGACCAAGAATGTTATCATCTTCAATTGGTATGGTTGTTTATCGAGTGCCCTTTATACCACAAGAAGCAGTGTAGGAGCCAGCCATATTTCAAGTTCTGAAGGGTGCACATGACAAATGGAAGTTAACCCAAATGACAACAAAGACTAACACCACTCATCACCTTACATATGGCTAGAAAGCCTCTGCATCAGAAATTAAAGACGAGCAGGTGGTGAGCCCACCGTGTCCAAACCTCTTTAACAGTAAATTGGACAACAATGTACCATGAGGTCCATACATTTTACCGATAAACACTTTGCTGTTACCCCAGTGGTTACTCTTCAGTTACAGGACAAATTGGTATGGTTATTACATAAAATACAAAAATTACCTCCAGACAGACATGGGGAAAAGATTTACATTTTTTGTTTGAACTACGATTAAAACAAAACCTATAACTTACCCGTATCCACCTCCGACTTTTCTTCACCTTGCTAAAGTTGTAAAGTCTTGTTTTATCAGCCTTTCTCTCTTTGAGAAGAAAAAGAATGACAAAATTTACTTTAAGCTTAAGATTTGTTTGGCATCATGTATTTATTTCCTTTCATTCCATTTCAAGATTAAAATGAATTATAAAAGGAGGGTGCTAGAATTAACAATACACTGGTCAATGTTACTCAATTCCTACTTGACCAAAACAATGTTTAATGGTTATCACCACCATGACTTTTATGGTCAAAATCTAAAAAGAAAGTATGAGTTCAAGACAAAGATGGAGTTGAGAACTGCAACTCGATAGTGCAGTCTTCCTTATTTTCCCCACTGATGATAATTAATAGCAATAGTTTTTTCAACCACAAGGCATTGCGCACCTAACATATCTAAAAACAAGGTGAATTTTGTCACCAGACATGGGCTATATGTATGTGTAAATCACTTTATACACTAAAAACAGGCAAAAAAGTGAACTTAAACTTGACCATCATTCTACTAATAGGATCTAATGTGGTCAAAATCTCAAAATCAATTAGATTATAGTAGTGTAAATGTTAACACCTACCATATTTGGAAATGGAAATACCATTAACATTAACATTCTTCTTATCCTCTCCATCTTTTATGACAGTCTTGAAAATGGTTGCCTCAGAATCAGACGAGTCTGAATCATCTCTGAAATTCATTCATAACATTTGTTAGTTACTTTACCACTTGTTGATTCGAAAATTTGGTACAATACAAAACACATAAAAATTCTGATTTTCACATTAACAATGATAATCTCAGTACGAACCAAACACTGAGACATCATATATTATTATATATATATATATCCAAATATCCTATATATATATATGTATATAATTTATACTCTGCTTTTCTATCATGATTATCATCTTATTGACAACCAAGCAATACAATAGTTCATAAAATCTAACAATTCCTGGTTATCAATACCACCATACATGATATGCTCAATCCCTAAATTTTTATGTAAAATTCAGAATAAAATGTCTGTTCCTGAGGAATGTTTTTGCTGTTTCAAAGACACTATTTACTTCCTCTTTATTTTAAATATCAAAATGAACTTGTGAAGACAGAAAAAAAAAGATGTGAAAAAGTGAAAATCATGAGACAACTGAACAGTGGCACTGTTCTAAGTCAGCATATAAAATTTGTGAGCACCATGTTTTTACAGAAATCAAACACTGCAAGAGAGCAATCACTAATCTCCATCCATGTGATCATGTTATAATGCATTTTCATTAGATTATCGTAAACATGTAATTACTACGACTAAAACTCACAAATCATCCAAATTTTCAGACACCTTCTCTTCCACAAATTTCATAAAAGGATCCAAATTAAGTGCTGCTTCCAATTGCTGTATGTGCAATGGTTTGGCCAACTGACGGCCATAATAGTTGTGTTCTGGTGCAACGGTTTCAGATGCCATCGTAATGAGTCTGTGGAGGACATAAATACAATATATTTATATTAAGAATTACAGAACTAAGAAAAATGAAACATAATTATCATTCACAAAATATTAGACCTTAAAATCTAAAGACGGATGCAATAATTTTGGCATACATACATTAGTCACCATAAGCAATCATGGGACGCCACTCCTATAGTACTAAATCATCATACTTTTTTGGTTTTTGTCTATTGTGCAATTTCAATTTTTGGGGAGCTCAGCATCTAAAATGTATAAAACGGAGGGCTGGCAGGCTAAGAGTTAAATCTCCAAACAACTGTGTACAGTTAAAGTCTGTGTGACAATGCTCTTTACCAGATATACATAACATGAAAAAAATCATGACTTTATACTTTCTTTAAAAAAGAATGAGAGGTGGGGACGGACTTGAAATAGAATTAGTTGAATTAGATAGGGCTCCTCAATTTATTCAGATATAGCGAGTGGCCACTCAACATCAGGTTCCTACCAAATACAGTTAAGATGATTTTCCGAAATAAACAAGTCACATTGTTGTCATCGTGAATCATAGTTTCATTCCTTAAAATCTGAAGTCCAATTTCAATTTCTAAGAAATTATTTAATTTTGAGCTCTCCAAAATATTTCAGAATGACAACAAACATCTTCGAGTAAATATAAATAAATGAATGCACCCAAAGCTAGACAAAAAAACCCACTTACCTTCATCACATTCTTCTGAAGTGACTGGTGATAGAAAAGCTTTTGAATGTTGATTCCATGTATCTGTCAAATATAGTATTTTAAAAGTTAATTTAAAAGTAAATATGATGAATCTCAGGGGGCAAAATTACACATTTAGCATCAAGCAACCTTTACTCATTTCAACTGCAAAGTCATATTAATAATGGCTGCGGTTATTCACACAATTGTGGGAATAACCGTATACAGTTACTCACACAATTGTTGTAAGTCGCCGATTTTTGTTGATGTTCTTTTCACAAACTGCGTAGAGAAGCTTGTAGAAAAACGCTCAAGTGCTTCTGAAAATTCTTGGAATGTGGAAAAACAAGAGCCACATTGAAAGGCCGCCATTTTTCTAATGAACGGTCGCTTATTGTGCGAATAACCATACCAGTTATTCGCACAATAGAGCCACATTGAAAGTCTAACGAACGGTCGCTTATTGTGTGAATAACTGTATACGGTTATTCGCACAATTGTGTGAATAACCACTCCGATTAATAATACATTACTTGCCGTGAACAAGTTTCCAAAACTAATTTTTTGAAACTTTCCTATGACTATAGTTATAATATAAATACTAAGACTATGACCATGACTCAAAAAAATGATGCAAATCATGATTCTTCGTCGTCTTCTTAGACTAGACGTCTGGATTCTAATCTATTATATAATATTAATATAGACTTCATAAATGTTAGTTATGGTTTGATCTCACATTCAAAATAAGGAGGGCTGCCTGCCAGAAGCTAATTATCTGAATAAAAGGAACAGGGAAAAAAAGAATAGCAATGGTATAACAACTAACACTAACACAAACAATAACATTTTGTGTCTTCCCTAAGAAGAAGAGCTGATCTAGACTAGAGGAGAGGCGCTCTCTTTCACTACTATTACTATTACTATTACTATCTTCACCCCAAAAAGTCGGAAGCTAAAACAACACGAACAATAACAACATGTGAATTTTTACAAAAGGATGGGCATTTGAGTTACAACTTCAACTAGCCTACGTTACAACTTGACTACAATACAACCAAAGTACAATCATCATTATTACTTATATTAGTATTAGTAATAGTTAGGGTTGTCCTCAGACAACCCCACCTTCTGCCTCATTGTTGTGGTGAAAGAAAGGAGGATGCTGTGCCTATCACACTCACATCAAACCAGAAAAAGAGAATGAAAGAGTAAAAGTAAAATGGGATAGAAAGAGTGAGTGAAAGAGTATATCTTGAGGTGCACACACACAAGCCAAGGCAGTGACAAGACCATGCCATAATAATAAACAAGGGGTCTACTCACTGGACTAGTGACTAGTTCAGTAGTAGTAGTAGTAGTAGTAGTAGTAGTAGTAGTAGTGTGTGTGTAGTACAAATAAAGGTTGCCTCTGTCTAGGCCATACTATACTCATACGACTAAACGCCTCTACTTGACCAAACAAAAAGTAACCGACATCTTGTTTGTTATTACTATAACTAATATTATTACTCTACTTCTCAGCTCTGTCACTGCCCCCCTACTTACTAAATACTAGACTAGACTAGATATTTATTTCTCTTCGTAGAAGTAATTCGATTGTCATCTCAAAACAGAGCTACTGTCCATCATAGACGTCTAGAGCGGAGTAAAATTGGATGACAGATAGAGGATTGCATCAAGATTATCACCATAAAACTAAACGAAGACACCTTCATTCTTCATTGACAAGGTCACAACTATTCGATCGTTTTCAATAACTCGACAGAAAAAAACATTCACTAAAGTTTCATAAGACCCTACCGACGGTCAGTTCGATTCGATGTGGTAAGTGCCAAACATCAGAACATTGCTGCCATGGTATTCCTCGCAGGAATTCTTGACAATTTTGATAGTAAACTTCGTTTGTTTACTCAACTCATGTCACTGCGCAATGCCAATGTTCCTTGGCAATGCCAAAATGGCGAACGTAAGAAAGGAGGCGCGTTGGGTTGGCAGCCACAATACGACGGTAAGCATGACTTTCTTTTCGCGACACGGGGTAAACCGCCATCATTTATGATACTCTCGATATTCTATTGCAACGCCGGAGTGAAATATGAGGATGAAAATGAAAAAATATATATATTCAAAGAAAATTCAGAGTTTTAATTCATTTTATGAAATTTACGGCTTGATATTTAAACATAGTTTCATTTAAATCGAAAGTTAGATTTCAAAAAGGGCTAGTTTAGAGATTATATTCTATTAATAAAATTCGACCTCTCCAGCACGGTTAGGGTTTCCTCCGGTCGGGAGGCTTGTCCCTATCTCCGGTTTCGGTATGAAATTCGTAAAAAATATTTTAAAATAATTTTAGCATTCACTTCGACAGGATTTGTTGATTATCTAAGTCTTAATGTTTTCATGATTTTTTAAATATAACTACAGTATCATTCGGGTTCATGTAGTGGTAAATTGAGAGAACGGTGTTCTACCAATGATATTATGGTCCAAGGCTTCAACAAACAACCCCTCTCCCATTTCCCCCTCCCACACACATACACACACGCGCGCGCGCGCTCTTTGGTCGCTGTTGTCTTTTCTCTAATCTCTACTTCTCCTTCATTACATTAGATATAAGAAAGAACTCTCTTTGATGGAGGTTTGGTCTACACGTCACTTATCATCTTCTCAATAAGGGCCTACTCAGTTGTTTTGTTTTGTTTTTGTGTCAAGTAATACTAAGATTTTCTGCATCAATAACTTCCTTTGTGAAGACAGTGCTGACAGTTTATGTGAAAAACGAGTGGAGGGAGATGAACATCGACACTTACGAGAGTGGTGAAGTGAGTTTTAGATCAATGTCCCCTCTTGGTTCAGCCAAGATACTTGATCATGATGTAGCCTATTGTGTTGCACGGACATCCACGAGACGATTGATGATATTATTGTACAATGTGAGACCTGTGTTGTGTTTCCCCCTTGGGCCCTTCAGGATAACAAGGGCCAGTTCAGCATCTGAACTGACCAACTATTTGTTGCATTTGTAGACCAAACTGAGAGGGAATCATCTCTCTGCTGGAGGTAGGCTATCTACGCCTGCAAAACATAGATGGACAGTGTGCAATTCGGATGCAAATTAAGTGCACATTTCACACCAAGCGATTTCGGTTTGTGTAGAACCAGTAACAAAACAATGACTATGATTGGGAATTTTTTATTTATTTATGTTCTCGAGGGCTAAAGACGTCATATGCCTAACTCAATATTGAGTGCGTACATGCAACGCCCAAGCACTCACAATCACAACTAAGGTGGGCAAGCATATTTTGTCAGGAATGGACCATAAACACCCACAAAAGATACGTTTTAGTGTCGAACTGAGATTTAAAGTGAATTCTCCTAATTTGCTTAAAGAAAGCAGTACAAAGGGTCTCTCTTGAGACATATTCAAAGCCGTGTGCCGTGTGGAAGTGATTATCACCCGTGGGAGGAGGTTGATTCGGACCGTTCAGTCTTGTCTGTGGTGATGTTGCCTCGTCTGGAAAGGTGACGTACCCATGGCCTGGAGCAGAGGCACCAGTTGAGAAATGGCTCCCTAGCCATCACCCCTCTGTCTGGTCTTTCTCATCCCATACCAAGGGTGATATCGCATTCTCGTTGCCAAAGACAATTTAGATCGAAATGGGTAGTAGCATCAGCATGTCTCTGAGGGTATAGGAACCGAACAAACGGCAGAGCATGTTGAGTCGAAGGACTGTCTGTTCAAGCTTGGAGACATATTTGTGAGAGGTTTGAGCAACCGAGACCCACCTACCCCTATCACGGAGACACTTCGGGGCCCTCTAGACAGTCTATGGCGTTGGATGGGTAGTGGTAGTAGTAGTAGCAGTAGTAGTTGCAGTAGTGGCAGTAGTAGTAGTAGTAGCAGTAGTAGTATTAGTAGTAGTAGCAGTAGTAGTAATAGTAGTAGTAGTAGTAGTAGTAGTAGTAGTAGCAGCAGCAATAGTAGTAGTAGTAGAAGTAGTAGCAGCAATATATATAGTAGTAGTAGAAGTAGTAGCAGCAATAGTAGTAGTAGTAGTAGTAGTAGTAGTAGTAGTAGTAGTAGTAGAAGAAGAAGAAGAAGTAGTAACAGTAGCAGTATGAGTAGGAGGAGAAGAAGAAGAAGACGCAGAAGAAAGAAAAGAAGATGAAGAAGAAGAGGAAAGCAAGGTGGTCCTCTCTCCTCTTAGTCATCTTCTCTCAACCAAGAATGGTAATACAAGTTTGAGGTTTTGGTTGTCTTCGTCCACGAATGACAAATATTTCGGAATACATAATATCATGTATCATTGCTTGGCTCTGACACCTGTCACATCTTAGGGTATAATATATAGGTACATTTAATTGAACACAGTGATTCTTTTAGGATCGTAAAGTCCCAACCTCCCCACACAGTTACCATCTGGAAAAAGCAAACATCAGTGCCATCAAGAAGGAAACGCACGACTTCAGTAACAACTAGCTCAACCAAACACATGTTAATGTAGAACATATGTGGAATTCTATTTATGAACATCTCAATAACATGTTACAAAAACACATCCCAACCAAATTATGCTCAACAAAATTCCACCAGCCATGGATTAACACGAAATTAAAACGACTCTCTAG
>JARFNW010144050.1:0-10112 GCA_031763155.1 Dirona albolineata | reverse complement strand
CTCTCTCTCTCTCTCTCTCTCTCTCTCTCTCTCTCTCTCTCTCTCTCTCTCTCTCTCTCACACACACACACACACACGTACACGCACACAGTTGGATCTTACTATTCGGAAGTGCCGGAAATTTTTTATTTCAACACTAAAATGTATCCCCTTTAAATCAGCTATTCCTATTCTATTGGCATTTCGTCGACTTATTTCCCGAAATATATTACCTTTAGAGTTCTCAATCTAAGTGATTCTCGTTATCTTAATTATTCTCATGTCGTGCAAATATACCTCGGTGGCACTTCCAAATTTCCTTTGACGGCTGAGGCCCAGAACAGCTATTTTAGTTATGCTGTGGGCTAAGGGGAGTAAAATTAAATCAAGAAAATTTTTGTTTGTTGGACATAATCTGAACAACACTGCATTTTGTATTGTTCGTGATCAAGAGAGGCATTTTGACTAAGGGAATAATATATTGGTGGCTTCTCAGAGACAAGGACAAACCAATCAAGCGACGTTTTGGCCAAAGGCCTCTGTCAAGCGACAGAAAGTGACAGTTACGTATTCCTCCAAGATATTCATTTTATATCTATTTGCACACCCTTTGCTTCAGTGGCTGATCCCCTGCTTGTCTTGAGATCCTGATTAATGTCCTTTGTGTTAAACCATGCATGCTTGCTGGGGCTCAATTTCCCCCCGCTCTGTATTCAGTCATCAAGATGGTTGGGGTACCTGTGTGCCTGTGTGTTTGCATGCTGCGCTCTGGTGGTGCTCTGCACCTGATCATTGTCATAAGCTGGGTATGGAGTTGGCATAAACGAGTAAAATAGTTGTTTGGTGCGCAAAAGCCTAGTTCTCCTTAGAAATTATGACTATGACATTGTCAAGATTTTCAAACAATCATAGAGTCGACTTGTCTTCACTTTCGTATCTGTAACCTTCAAACATTGGAGGCTTTTGCATAGCCATGGTATGGTGAATTGTTCGAATTTTCACAATTGGTATCTCCTTGCATCCACAGAAGCAAGTTGCTTTTACAGCAGTGGAAAATCCACAGTGACATCACATGTGGCCACAGGGGGGTAACTCATGTTATTTTTTTATTTTTAAAATATTTGGTCCGTTTTTAAATACAACTCTTCCCATACAAATTTCAATATGGTACAATCATGAAAACCAATAAAAAAAAATTACATAAATGTTTTTTCAGTATCTTTTTTTTCTTTTCTCGTTAGCAGCACATTGATATGATTAAGGTCATTGGTAATGCTGGAACATGTAAAATAGACAAGATAATAAAATGAATATTAAGAGACCTGACCAGCACAACATTTGTTCGAAGAGAAGCGCATCTACACAGTTTGGTCATACATTGACAGGAAATAGGAAGAAAAGACGATAGGTTGAGACAAAAGAATGAGAAACAGAAAGCAACTAATCAGCTGTGAGCCAATTGCACATTAATAACAACAGCTTGTAATCTACTGATAGAAATCATGAAGAAGCTGTTCAGTGGAGACAATCAGTGTTTATTCTGTACATATTATAAGTATTGTACTATTTAATAAGTCACCCTTCTACATCATAAAGTATTGCATCATTCATCACAACTTGCACACCAGGACGAGACAAATTGATATTATTTTATTCTTTATGCCAAACTATTTCAAACAAATGAAGGAAAAAAAATATTGGGGTTTTTTTGTTTGCATCTGAATGCATTTATGCATTTCAAATGAATTGACAGAATATAAGAAAAGGTAATGATAATTTTTAATATCTAACAGAGGTCCTGAAAGTGAAAGGAAATTAATAAAAACAGATCTGCAATGATGCTGATGATTAAAAAAAAAACCAACACTAAAGAATGGCTGACTTGATATGCAATGACATAGTTACAGTTGGTAGATATTATAAGTGATAAGCAGTCTACCTCTCTGTTATGACTTTGAATGATGAATGGATTTAAACCAAAGTTAAATGATGGCATCACAAAATCTATTTCACACATGTGCATGGCAAAAAAATCTTGTAAATATATATTTTTAAAACAATCTATACAAATCTTCCACATATTTTTATAAAATCATAAAATTGTACAACTTCACAATTCATAAATCGATGTAGTCCCTGTTTCATTATGTTATTTCACAGATATAGATACTATTAAAAGAAAGCACAAGAATATATCACAGCTAAAACTCATTCCCAACTCTTAACCGAATGTGACTATATTTATAGTGATGTAAATATTTACACTACACTCTTCTTTTTATCCAAACAAGAAAACAACAACAATTTATGTTGCCCGATAATGAATTTTATTCACCGTTACAAATTGATCTCATACAGTTTTTAAATCTTCCCTTGAAAAACATTTTTAGGGAAAAACAGAAAATAATATAGTTGTTAAAAGTTCTAAAAATATAGTTTAACAGTCTTTGGTCTTTATTGAAGAATGTGATAGAATACATCATATTATAGCAGACCCTAAACAATTTAGTTTATTACATTTGGAATAAACAACCGACTATGAGAAAAGGTGAAATTGAGTACTTTTGCCCCATATTTTTTACCTCCAATTCATCATAAATGTCACAATATTGAAAATTCCTCTGCATTGTTTTTCGATCGAATCTTCCTCTGTATCAAGATTTACTCTCATAGGTTTCTAATAAGTAAAATCATCAAATGTGTTAAAATGTTTTCATTTAAAAAAAACCAATAGTATTAAAAGTTGAGTCACATTCAGTTGAGCATGCAAGATTCATATGTTGGAATCATGTATTTGATGTTGATAAAGGCATCTTCACCCCCGTGCCGCTCAAAAGCTTCTAGTGTTTCTTGAATAAGATCTCCAATATTTTCCCGCTTCTGCTGGCTGTAGTCAATACCATCGCCTGAATTTACTGCAGATGAAAGATGAAAGAAAAAAGAATCAAATTATGTAAATCAAAGTGAACGTATTAAAGTCATGAAATATCTATTAAATTGTATCAGATTATTATCCTCCTTCACGACATGTCAGACCCATTGGCATTGGTGAGCATAGATCTTTTGCCTTGCTGCCCCATACACATCTTATTGCCACATTGATGGCATCACTCTTAAACTTGAACCAGGTATTGAATTTGTCACAGCACTTACTCTCCGTCTTCTTCTGTTTCTTTTTCCCATAATTCTTCCAGTTGTCATCAGGTTTTACCTTCATTGACTTTGCAAAATATGTCATAAACATATTGCTTGACTGCAAATGCTGCTCATAAAGATTTTTTTCACTATGCTCTTTTTATGGCATCTTCATTTGCAACTCCATTTAACATTATATGATCAATATAACGTGAGCTTTTTATTTTAAGATTTTATGCGTTCCTTTTCTTTAAAAAAAACAACATTTTGAGGGCCAAGTTACTCTATAAATCAATTTGTTACGATCAAACCCTCCCATTTTCTTGTCCAAGTTGGTTACTCACAGTTAAAGTTCTTGAAGAGGTTCATGATGGGCAAAATCTGCCTGTAGTAAGGTACAAGAGCTTCTCCGACCATATCTGCTGACACCACGAGATGTTGAAGAATCTTCAGTGTTGTGCATATCACCCTTTTGTGTCGTGTGTTTAGGGCATCTGAAAAAACAAAATAGTGCAAACATTAAAATCAGCAAGGACAAAAATGAAAACAAATATAAGAAGTAAAGTTTACTTTTTAGCTCTTCATTGGTGCAGCAGAGACTGGCTACATGTCTGGTGTTTGTTTGTTTGTTATCTGTTCCCGTCAAAACCGTGATTACACAGTGTAGGGACCAGCTCTGTGTCTGGCCGAGGACAGTGTACAAGGCAGAAGGCATCAATGTGCAGACCCAGGAAAAACGTATCCAAGTTAAGTGCAAGTCTGTGCTCAACTAGTACACATGGCCTGATACTGATACAGAGCTGAAAAATCTATGGATCAAGATTTTTATGGCAAGCAGGGGATCAGCCCACTGTGTGTCTGGTACTTGCATCATGACAAAATATACATTTAGGTCCAAAAGGCATTTTTTGATCGAAAATAAAGAACCATTTTACTAATACATAAATATCATGGTCATAATGTTGAAATTGCATTTGAAAACTTTTCATTTCAAATGAATGAGTCTTGAAAAAATCAAAATCAGATTACACAAACGTTGTACTTTCCAATCAAGGGATATCATTTTGAAGTAGAAATGTTTTGGTATATCCCTATGGAGTTATTGACATGTTTTTGATTCTGGGAACCCAGGGTGCATAGATATGATAAGTGGTTCTGGCAAGATGTCAAACAAATGACATGTGGTATTTGATGTCAAACAAAGTGCTAAACAAATGGGTTGAAACAGTGTAATACTAACACAAAAACTTATAAATTTCAATTAAAATTCATGATCTATAGCATTTTCGTACTACGTTGATATCTGGAGCACAGTCGAAAGAATTCATTCAAATGCAAAAGAAAATTGAAACAATTAGCTATAATAACAAAAAATATTTTAAACAAAGAATTTACTTTTGATAGGAATGATCAGCTGTGGGATCACTGGAAGGATTTTTGAACCACCGTGTTCAAGCATGTCGTGGACACCTTGTCTGGCAAAGAACTCATAGGGATGATCTACCTCGCACAGGCCATCATAAAACAAAGGCAAGT
Organism: Dirona albolineata; assembly: GCA_031763155.1. Lineage (NCBI taxonomy): Eukaryota > Metazoa > Mollusca > Gastropoda > Nudibranchia > Dironidae > Dirona > Dirona albolineata. The sequence goes on along the minus strand of JARFNW010144050.1, from coordinate 5,462 downwards.
AGTGGTGGTAGTCAAGCTTCTCAATTTCAACCTAGAATATATTTTTTTAAATAGAACAACCCAACATGTCGACATTATTGTAAACATCATCTTCATCATCCTCATCATCATCATCATTGTCATTATCATCATCATCATCTTCATCATCATCATCATTCTGTTATCTTAACAGCAATAACAATAACAAAATCACTGAGTTCACAAAAAGAGGTGGTGAAAAATGTGTTAATAAACCCAAGCCTATGGATAACACATAGAAGGACAGTGGGCAAGAAAGATGATAGTGATGGATAGTATAATAATGATAACATGTCCCAAGTGCCTTGTGTGGAATTCATGATTGCAAGAAGAGCAATGTTTATTTACAAAGGATTGATGGAACAAGGGAAAAATGTACTTAATATAAGATACAGAAATGAGCCATCTAAAATGATGCTGTTGAAAACAAAATCCTCTTACTGAATGAGGCTATTTTAGAAAAGCTGTATTCAATTGCCCAGTAATGGATAGCAAAACAGAGAGATGAACAGACCGTATAGAAAAAATAAATAAAGCAGAGATGCAGTCAGATTCAAGATCATTGCAAACCTATCAAAATAATGAAACTAAAATCTTTACTGTTAAAGGAGTCAGTGATTGGATACTAATGTATTATCAATGTCAACAATATATATACATTCTTTTAATAATGAACAATATCGTACCTTCCAGGCGATTTTGTTTCCTTTTGTGTCATGTTCTAAAGCAATGGGGAAATCACCACGCTCGTAAAACTTTTTGAAGGAAGTAGAGCCTGTTTCTCTTTCTTTGAAAGCTCCTGCAACTGGTGGCTTTGTACACTTTAAATGAGAGAAGAATTACAAACCATGTAAATATTCATTTAATGATAAGTAAAATCCTAGTCATATGCCAAATTTGCCATGCTATAAGATACAAATTAAAAGATGAGTTATCTCTTGTATCTCTATACAAGTACTGGCTAACAATTTTCCATCAATCTATCCCCTGGATGGCCATATCATTAAAAGTCCTTCTCAACTCCCTGTGGAACATACAATAGAGCATCCTGTTAGGCATATCATACAAGCATTCCAAAAGATACTGTCTCTGCCTGTAGCCAGTTATTCATTTGCATCTGAGTCAAGTGAGTAAAATTGTAAAAAAGAGTCTTTCCCAAGAAGTCAATGTCAAGCCTAACGATGCCAAGACTTTAACTCGGGACCTCTAGATCTTGAATTCAGTAGCCTAACCACTTGGCCATCAATGCCACTACATGTATATTCATGCGCTCCAGATTTGCCATGATGCATAATAAGTAAATTAAGTCAATGATCTATACAAAATATATGTGCTCAGACAGCAAGCCATTTTGGCTTGTCCTTGTTTGCAGAAAGAAAAAAAAATCAAAAACTTATTTCAAAAGTTGATTTACAACGTTCTGCTATTTCAACTGTTAGTAAGAATCTCATTGCAATGAATTCAATTTTGAAGAAACTTTATAAACTCCAATAGAACATCAGCATTTGATAAACAGTTTGAAAGTGATCTGTCGAATAAGTCAATTGAACAAGTCTTTCATTAAACAAAAAAAAAATGGAAGAAAGTAAGACACATAACAAAATATTCCATGCAATAATGACAAAAAGAAATATATACATGCTGAAATGATTGATGATCAAAATATAAGAAATGTGCGTTATAGTTGCATTATAAAGCCACATTATGAACTATTAAGTATTAATTTTGTTTAAAAAAAAACAAAAAACTTTGGAAGCAAAAAAATAGTGGATGTATAAATTAATAAGAATATAAAAATGTGAATCATATATTTCAAAATCAAACTGTTTACTTACCAATTCTGTGACTTCAAAGACAGTGTTTAAAAGTAATGCTTTCTTAATTCATAAGAAAAATAGAACCTTACCTTCTCATAAGATATATTCTAACAGCATGCATTTTTTTCTTAAAAGTGTGTGCACTTATTTCAGTTTTGATAAGTTAACATTCTATGTGATGAGTAAAACTCTGGGTTTCAATAATTTTTAATATGAAAACAACAATGAAGATTCAGTGACAGCAAGTGTCTAGTGTATAACAGCATGAAAAAGATAGCAGTACTAACAAAAAAATGGGGAAATTAACATGTTTTTGTAATACTGAAGGCAAAGGGTTCAGAGATAGATTTAACTCTCATCTCTCACAAATCTTTGGCATGACCATTGTCAGCTCACAGAGAGCAATTATTTAATTATCTAATGATGACATTGATGCAAAATGTGATATTATAGCTATCTTCTGTTAATCTGTTTGGGTCTAAATATCAGTATCTAATGCACCAATCACGAACCTAAAGAATCAATGTGTGTATAATGTCTTTCACATGACAGAGTTTTCAATTATAATAGTTAACATAAAAAACTCTGATGTATTGTAATCTTCTTAAGTTTTCATTCATATCGTAATTGTCTTTTTCATATTTAGTTATGAAGGGAACCAGAAATGTTTCATTATATCATTGCTTGTTTTGTCTCAGAAAAGCAAGAAGAAAATAAAAAGGGGCATGCTTATAATTATAATTATAAGAGCAGTGCTACAATTACAACAAATACAGTATATTCTATGTTACATGATTCGTTATGCCTTTCTTTCTTCTCAAATACTTGTCGTACCTACCTTTCTGTGTCAGGAATCGGTTTTGCGATGAGATAAAATGAATAATGCAAGTCTAGAAATAAATATTGCAACTTGTTTTTTCATCTATGAAACAAATGAACAATAAAATGAATAGGTTAGTGGGTAACAACACTGAAAGCTTTCAAAACTGAAGCTGCACCAAAATTTAAAATCATAACAATGACAATGAATGAGGGCAAACAAAATTAAGAGGTGACTTTCCATGCATTCAAATTCATCCATTTGTTTATCACATTTATATATAATCCCATAACTTCATAATTCTGTAACATCAACAAAGTAAACCCTTTCTAATAAATTTATATATGATATGTTATAAGAAAGGTAGAATTTGTAATGTAGCCTAGTCTAATCTAGAATAGGGAATGAAATCATTTCTCACTCTCTTTTTTTATCTGATCTTCATTTATCTCCATTTCATTCATTAAGTGCTATGGTAATGATAGCAGTAGAATGCACATACCCGTATATATTATATATTTGTATACATCTATCTTTGACACAATGATAAATCAGACACAGAAAATCACCTCATTAACTAAAAGCTAAGATGAAAAAAAGACTTGCTCTTTAATGGTTTCCAGTTTGCATTTCATACAAATACAAAGTCAACTTACCTCGAAGATGTCTCTCTTATTCTTACAGCTCACATTTTTGACTGCTGGTTTTGCCTTCTTGTAGCATCCTGTGGAACTCTGCTGGGCCGTTTTAATCATCTTGACAGCTTGGTGTTGGTATTCAGGATCAGCCCCTTTTAATTCAAAAGTTGAGGAAAGATTTATTGAAGGAGTTTTATCTTCTCCACAACACCAAACATGGAGCACACACGAAGCATCAGAGTTGCCAGGCAACTTTAGAGAACCCGGATTGACGTATTTACTTCTTGAGCATGTCACCTTATCAACGAACCGGATGTATTGCAGAGGTTATCTATAAATATACAAATTAAAACTTCACCGGAAGAAAAATGAGTTCTGAAAACGGAAGTCAAATGCGGTTATTATCAACAAAATGGCATTGCGACTTTCACACACAATAAAACGACCTGCATCATTCTTTGTTCAAAATATTCACAATTTTTGCCCTTTGGTTATCAATCCAACTTTATCATGTTACCAACACTCTACCGTTCCATCTAATTCATTATGTTCATCTCATTTCTCATCCCTGTCAAAAGAAACCCGACATCCATTGCCATTTGTGGGGTCTGCTGCATACTCACCTTTTTGTTGTAGTGGCAATGTCAATGACAATGTGAATGGTAAGTTGCCAGGCCAGCGCCGTATTCACAATCCCTACATAAACTGTTAGTGTTAGCACATTTTGGCACAAACTTATTTTATATCCTTCAACATAGAATTCTACTCAAAACATGACTAGTTATGGTGATTCACTGTGTGCACAAAAAAGGCCTTAATATTAAAATTAAATAAGTATCGGTATCATTATCATTATTATCATCATTGTCAGTAGTATCTATCACTATCATCATCAGACTGTCACTGTTATCAGTAGCATCAGTTAACATTAGTTATATAGTAGTTTAGTAAGAGTAAGTACTAATAAGTAGACAGCAATTTGAGTAATGCGCGAAAGTGAAAGACAAATTCAGTCCGTCTTAATACTTGAACTTGACATAGAGACAGAGATACGAAACCATTGCCATTTATCCGTAGTTAAACTGCTTCTACTTCTACTTCTTGGACTCACTCTGTGCACCTTATCATTATCATGCACGATGACCTTTTAATTTGAAATATATTCATTTATACAAAACCTGGGACTGGTGCATATTTTATTAATCTGCTATATAAATATACTGCCGGAGCCACATCGCGTCCATATTTGGTTGGAATCATCGTGACCAGGGCCGAGGACACCCTAGTTGTGCTTTCGCTTTGTGATGCAAATAACGGTCATTTGTTTTTAAATGTATGTTTTTAAAGCCTTTTAAAAGTATCTGTTGAGTTTTCACAACGCGTTCATTTCATTTTTCCGTGTGCACCCCAGTTTTTGTTCATAGTCATTGTATGATCGCGAGTGTTTTGGGGCCCGTGTTTCTGGCGCGGGCATAAAAGTTGCACACTATTATTGTTAAAAGTTGTGAACGCGCAACAAAACAGTCGACAAAATATGACTCGCCCCATAATCACCCTGTAAAACCTAGAAAAAACAACCAATCTTACTCCCGTTAGACTCCAGTGAATCTTTAACTTCTGATCTAGACGTAACGAATCAAAATATCATCCTTGCGCATCCCAAAGTGGCAACTTGGCAAAATCACGTGACCCACCTCCAAACCCGGTCCGGTTTCACTTTCGACCTGGTCTAGTTTCACATCCGAAAAGTGAAATTCTTTTGCCCCGGGTTGTAGGAAAACGGTTATAAACAGATTATCGATGTGCAGAATGGCCTTCTCGTCTGCACTGAGTCTTTGGTTTGTGGGAAGAAGATTTTTTGTATGGAAATTGACTAAAAACGAAAAGTGAACGTACAAGGGCTCAGGCGGTATATAGAGTAGCTTGACCACTTGCGGCCACGAGCAATCTTTTCCCCATGATAACAAATCTATATAAGTGAAGTAAAATATTTTTGGAGCAAGGCGAGCAGAATGGCCGCGGCAAGGGATGTGACATGGCCGTTGCTCTATCATTGCATTTGTATAGATGTAGAGGCATCCAACTTCCGTAACTCAGTGGTACCAAGTTGCGGCCACTTGCCCTGGCTGCGGCCACTTAATAGCCCTAGGTGCGGCCAGACGCCTTAGG
>JARFNW010144039.1:0-10113 GCA_031763155.1 Dirona albolineata | reverse complement strand
TCATCATATACAGATCTAAAATATTCAGTTTTTAAGGATGTTTTGAAAGATGAATAAGTTTTACAGCTTCTGGTTCTAGTAGAAAGAGCGTTCCATATTAAGGGGGCAGAGTGTGAGAAAGCACGTTCATATATCGACCAATGAGCAGCTAGTAGGCGGCCCATGTGTAGCAGTGACTAGTGACATAATATTATTATGATGTGTAGCAGTAAGTGTGAACAAAACAAATCAAAAAGAAGAACTACAACGGCCAAAAAAACCAACATAACAAAACAAAACCAACCGAACAAAAACTGCCTCAGAAAACATTAAATGGATGTCTTGTTAAACATTAACCAACAGTCACGCTGAATAAAACACCAACAGTATACTGACGAGCACACATACAGACATTATATACATAACCCATGAACAAACATATATATGAATAGTTATGTATATCTGGAAGCCTGTTATATACATAATGACTCAACATTTATTCCAAATCTAAGACAAGGACACACACAAGTATAATACCGTTATAATTTATTTATCACATAGTCTAGTCTAGTCATAATAAGCTTATACTTATAATAATATAGAAAACTACAATAATGGATCACAATGACGTCATAGAATGAACTGAAATACGAAATACATGACGCGGCCTTTAATTATAAGGATTGGTCCCTTCTCCTGACAAAGAGGGAATAATACCCACTGAAGGCAACAACAACACACACACACACACACACTCACACACACACACTCTCACACACTCTCTCTCTCTCACATACACACATTCTCACACACACACATTCACACACACACATTCATTCTCACACACACACATTCACACACACACAACACACACATTCACACACACAACACACACACTCACACACACACACATTCACACACACACATTCTCACACACACACTCTCTCTCTCTCTCACACACACACACACATTCTCACACACACACGTACACACACACATACACACATGAGGTGTGTGCTTAATAAGAGCTATGAATAGATAAAATTGTCGTCTAGGCCTACGTCTCATAAACACCACAGTGATAACCCCATTTCGTCATGCAGAAGAAGACGTGAACAAAAGAGAGAATAATATTATAATACACAGTTCATCGTCGTGTCAGGCTCAGGGATCGACACGTTATGATTCCTGTTGACCGACTTCGATATTTATCGATGTCCAATGTCGATATTAAACGAATGAATATAATTTCTAATTTGAATCACAACATGAACGTGTCTTATTAGATCCAAAGGCTTGAAATTAACCAGAGAAACAACATTGTAAAGCATCTTCACTAGAATTATTTATTTGTATTATTTTTTTAAAATTTACATATTTTAAGTTTGAAATTGTATGGGTCGCGGCGATTACTTCGTGTGGTTACTTACTTTAATCAATCTCTATTTCATAAAAGGGAGAATTTGGATGGTTTTATAGAACTGTGCAATCTTAATATAGCATGTATGTTTAAAAATAAACATAATGAGACTATGCACCCTATTAATGGTTGTATGTCAAATTAAAACAATAAATAAGAATTATCATTTTAACAGCATAAGCTTTGTACTTGTGTCGCATGTAATATGTCTCCCGACCAGACCAGATAAGATCAGATAAGATAATATACTGTATTATTAATATAAAGTGGGAAATTATAAATGTGTCGCATGTTGGGATTTCTAAACGTCAATATTTCACGGCACTGGCGTAAAATTGTTTTCATTACCCGAGCGAAAGAGGGTAAGATAATCTTTAATACTATTTAATACACATTGATATCATTCTAGGAATAAAAACCCTCAGGGAAATTCAACGTCTAAATGAGAGAGCGTGGAAAGCTGATAGTAATGTTTACGTAGGGTATATACACGGAATATAATCAGTTGATGTGACGCAATGTCCCTATCTATTGAAAAAATCATATCCGTTTATCCACATCAGTGGTTAGAGAAACGTAAGTTAGACAGTGTGTTTCTCCGGACGAAAACAGGTTCTTATGAAAAACAATGTCAGCTTCGCACTTCGCCACCTCTAATGTGACAGTGAAGTGGAAACGACTGGCGTCTGTGGATGAGTGGTTGGGCGACAACCTCGAGATCAAGAGGTCCCGAGTTCAAATCCTAGCTGAAGCTACCGATGTTGAGTGCTTGTGAAAGACTCTTTGCAAAGTTTTCCTCACTCGACTCAGGTGTGAATGAGTACCCAGTTATTGCCAGTATGTTAGTATGACGAAGCTACCAGGCTTCTCTACTGTATGCTCCCCATGGGTCTTGAGAAGGATTTTGAGTGACACGGCCGGCTGAGGAATAAATAATGTAAAGTATGTGAGTCTGTAATTGTACATCTTACATTGTACACTTTCATCTCGAATGGGGTCAAAACAAAAGATACCGTATCTAATTTGGGCACCAGAACCCACGCAGCATAACAAACGCATGGAAAGTAGGCCTCTTCGGGTCGCTGCCTTCCAAAAATTAAGATAAACAAACAATAAACCTACACCCCATTCCTTGTAATCGTTTATCTGCAACATGAATCGGGGAAAATTCGCGTATAAATATAGTAACAGATAAACGAAGTTTAAAAATTCATTAAAATCTCACGATGAATAATTTCAGTCTCATTAATTTTAGCGTGTTCCTCGCAACAATGAAAACGCGTAGTAAACCTTCACGCTCAGGCGATCGGTGCTTTAGCCTTTGACGTCATAGCAAAGGAAACTAAAAGAACATTCCTTTTTGTGCTGTTGAAGAGTTCCTCTATTTAGCCAATCATGTTTGCCCACATTAGGGTTCACGGGTAATGGCGAAGAGAGAATGGACTATTCCAAATTATAAGAAGGGAGGGTGAAATAGGTAGTGAAATCTCCTTCTCTCAGTATTTTCCATTTCTACCTGTTTCCGAAACCCAGAACACAAATGATTGTGTTCTGCCAATGAATTTTCGTCAAATCAGCAAGCTCCTCTCTTGAAACACCCCACGTAACACAGCTCTCACGTTACGTACCAGCTTTCTTCCCTCGGCACTTCCTACGTCCTTTCAACCCCACCTGTGTACAGCGTGAGGAGCTAAGGGGGAGCTGTGTTCGTTTCACTCACTTGGTGGAAGGGGATTTCGGGCTGGAAACGTGAAATTTTTGTTTCTTTTTCGGATTTTAGTGCTTTGGCTATTTTCTAACTTTCTGTTTATCAAGTAGGGGGATTTATAGTGTAATTTTGTTTACTACAACGGTGTCACGGTTTCGCGTGTACACCATCATTTCATTTCACAATGGATATCGCATTCACTAAATCGACAGAGGAAGTGTGTGAATACTTCGGTGCTGATGAGCGTTTAGGACTAAATGAGGAACAAGTTAGAAGGAATACAGAAAAATATGGACCAAATGGTATGTCTTTGAGTTTTCAACTCAATTATTTGATTCATGAAGTGACAAAGTATAAGTATAACGAATGATTTTGTGTATGAAAGTATAGACAAAGGTAAAAGTAAAAGCGGGCAATGTGTAGCCGAAGAGTATGAATGAGTGTTACCACTCCCATGCCCATGTCATTGTCAAGCCAATGCTGCACCATGATGACCATGCCCATAGTATAGTAGACAACCTATCTTAGAATCTAAGATAGTATCTTGGCATTTGCACCGTTTACATGTTGATAAGCCTTACCTACTTAATGTATTTTTAATTTGAACGTGAAGACTTTAAGACTAAACTACGTACTAAGTTGTCATCTTCTGGTTCACATTTCCGATTGACTTCATTTCGACTTAGTTCAGTCAACTTCATGTCTTGAGCTCCACTGTTTTCTTCAGCAGATCCTCCAGGTCCAAACTCCTAAGCCTAAACTGTCAAACAGCTTTTCATTGTCATTAGATTAATTGTGTAGAAAACAACGAAATTAAAGGTGGGGTAGACTCTTGGTCTTGAGTAATATTCATGATCATGGCCACATAATCTTAATCTTAGGAGCCAGCGTCGTCAGATCTACTTTTCTTCTCTTTTTCTAATCTACTCATACTAAGATGTATACCGTGCCTAGTTCCGACCAGTGTTCCCAAACCAACCACCCTGTTTCGGCCCAATTTCGAGCAGATGACAGGTTTAATTTAATAATTTATCAAGAAGAATGATTAAAACAAAACCTGATGGATGTATCAAACACAAAAAAGCAGTTAATGTTAACGAAAACCGAAAACAATAACTGATCGGACACTGTTCGGAACTACTACTACTAGGCACAGACACAGGGACTATTACTATTACTATTAGTATGCCAAACAAAACCATGAAGGGAAAAATGGTTTCACACGTCATTTTGTTATCTGGTTCATTGACAATTTCCTTTTATGGTGCCAATCTAAATAGATAAATGAATTATTTTAAGTTTTGATTTCACAGGAAGAAGAATTGACAGGCAGGTTACTGTAACATTTCAATAATTCACATCAACTCATCGTGATACTGACATACTACTGATACTGACTCTCAATTTCATTATTATTTGGAGGTGGGGTGGGGGGTGGAGAGATTCAATCAATTAGAAAATAAAGCCTTCTTAAAATAATCCTTGATTTGCAGCATTCCTGAACTGAAGTCGAAATGTGAACGAGAAGATAACTTAGTCAGCGTTAAAATTTAAAATACATTAAGTAAAGCTTATGAACATGTAAACGGTGCAAATGCCAAGATACTATGACACACTGATCGTAACATATTTCTTTGATGTCCATGATTTGTCAGCGTTACTGACCATACACACTGATCGTAACATATTTCTTTGATGTCCATGATTTGTCAGCGTTACTGACCCAGCCCTGAAAAACAATGTTCATCATCACAATTACTACTCACCTGCCTCAAATTTTGTAAAGTGTCATTGGCATGATAGAGTTATAAAAAAACCAACGCATATCAGCCATAGAGTATAAATAGCCGTCAATAAATCATAAAGGCATAGAAGGATACAATAATTATTAATTTGATTTGACACTGGCTTCTTCGAAGAAAAGAATTGTCGTAAGATTTACTGTCTGAGTGGATTTTAAAAAAACATAAAACGCACCTTTTCAAGCAACATGGTTCTTAATTTTTTTTATGTATGCCCCAGTTAATGATAATTGATAGCTGTAGTAATTTTTATCTGCATTTGTTCTGTATCTACTAGTATTTCTGCTGCTGTGTATAGGAATGATAGGATTAAGTAGAGAGGATGGCATTCAATTCCATTGGAATCCAATTAAAGAGACCTCTCCGATCATACCTTAGCTTATCACGGAAATAACATTGACTTTTAGTTCATTATCTATACCCTCCTGAGTGAATCAAATTTGAACTAGACAGATATACCCCTGGTTTAACGTTTCTTTTTTTACTCTCTGACACTATCCAGCTATTATTATTGTTATCTTCAGTCACAGTTTTCTCAGTTCATTTGACAGTGATGGGCTTAAAATGTAATCTGACAAGGCCTAGGAATCAAAACGTACATTTCAAATATTAAACAAACATCTAACTTCTTACACTTACTGAGTAGGCTGTTTAGAGTAGTGTCAGTCTTTGGATATGATGTAGTATAGAGAGTTGATAAAGGCCCTTGAATTTTCCAAGGCAAGCGACTTTGATTATATGCCTTTTCGTGAAAAAAAAATGTTTCAGGGAGGGGGATTCTGTATATTTTTCTTTGAATGCGATCCTTTTTTTTTGGAAGGGGAGGGGGGGGGGGGGTTAATCCCCCATCCCTGTAGTTTATACTGACTTTTGGGTGGTGTGAAAATAAGAATTTGAGGAAAAAACAAATTATATAGTGATGGTCAATGCTGGTGGGTTTAAGAGTATGGGACAGACCTCCTCCACTTGACTTGTTTTCAGCTGACTTACATGGAGTGTTGAGGTCTTTACAGGTCATATATATTATGTTATGGATGGGAACATTGGTGCTTTGCGAGTCAGGGGTGTTACAAAACTGTTTGTGCCAGTCATGTTGTGTTTCGGTTGGTCAGTAAGTAGCGTACCAAAACAGTAAATTTTTAAAACTACAACTAGCCTGTCTGTGAAAATGGAGATTCTGAGCTAAAGATATGGGACCGGTTTTTTTCACAGTCTTCTAGTTTGCAGGACTGTGGTGTTTTATTTATCAGCAGAAGTAAATGCACCACAGATTATGTATGGTTTAAATAGGTTAGTTTATGTTTCTTCACAGCAAAAGTATTTGATCAGGTTGAAGCTACAATCACGATCACTGGCAATCACAACTGTGGCCAGACAGGTGTGATGAAGTGGCCAAACGTAACAGAACCAAACCGCATAGGACGGAGCCAAACACAACACACACAGAACCAAACCACAACAGACAGATCCAAAACATTACGAGAATGTAGCCAAACCACAAAATTAACCTATAAAACAGTTTTGTGATGTTGACTGTGTGAAGAAAGATCATTGGTTTTGGGTTGTTTTGTTTGTTTTTGCACCAATGGAAATCTTTTTCTGTATTGCATTAAAAAATTGTCTCTAATGGGACTACAATAATAAGAAATCTTTCTCCCATGGATGGCAGATGACTGACTGTAGGCGTGCCACATATATCGTATGATATATATTTTTTTAGTCTTACACCCAATAAACATAAATGGCTCTTTCTGTCGCAGGAAAATTGTTATGCGTCTTCATCGATCAGTGAACTTGTACAGTGTTAAAAGTGTTATTTAGATTGATTTATTGGATGGAATAAAAGTTTTAGCGTGAATAACATCTATACTGATTGTCGTTGGCTATTTTTAAAAATGTTGAGATCATTCCTTCAATGAGAGGTCATGTCGTTGTGACTCCCGATTATTGTTATGTATAGTAGTATAGGTTGCATTTAATTGGTCTCATACCAATCGCGATACTGTCTGGTTGCTGCCAATCCCATTTATGAGATAAGATGATGGCTGGTGTTCAACCTGTAAGGAATGAAAGCATTGACAGAATCACCCTTTAATTTCAGGGGCTGTGTGGAACTAGTACATTGGATGCCTATATAAATATATATGCTTGGAGTTAAAGAAAAAAATGTCATACTTTTTATCTCTTTGCTGTTCTGTCTCTATCAACTTTCATGCATACTGTCCTTTTGATGCCACCCTGCCTTCAGGCAGGTCAGACTACTTTGGAGAATCTTTTACTTTTTATGTTAGAGTTTCCAGTTTTATAAAGAGCATCTTAAGCACTGTCAACACAGTATCCCTACCACATACATCTCGGGGTGTTCTTTAAAATCTACCAGACTCATAACTAAGAGAATATCATGGGTTCAGTTCCTAAACTCAAAATTTTAGTTACACACACATGCAGCAGCACTGCCGTCATATAACTTTCAACTACTTATTTGCGGTTGTAATACTTGGATTTCATTTAATGTCTATTTTTTTATATCTCTGAGCGGCTCTTTAAGTTTGGCAGAAGTAGCTACATTTGGTTTTGATACCATTATTTGTTTTGGTACTAACTTGTCAAATACTCAGAAACTAGTTTGCCTTCTATTTTAATGTGATGCATTGTCCGAATGGTCATGGTGGTGGTGTACGTAAATTACAGCTCCTATTACACAGCATGCTCCCTGGGGAGTTGAGAATGAAGGCAATTATTGTCTTGTCATGGTCTCAGTGGATTATTGTGAAGTGCTTTTTGGTCATTTGTTTTGGTGTTCTCCAAACCTTTTTTGTTTACCACTGTTTCATCAACAAAGGCAATCAGTCTAAATGATAAGATGGATGGGATGGGGTAGACATGAAAAGATTAGATTGATTGGATTGGAATTTTTGGCTTAATTTTCAGTCGACACATACATTATTTGGCAGTCTTTTAGAAGGGTTGGTATTGTTTGATATTAGGTTTACTAATATTTTACTCAGGGAGGATCATCAAAATAAAAGGCTTGTATTTCAGCCTCATCTTTTTTTTAACTTTTGGGTGCTCAACATATCTGTGTCAATGATTACACTGTCAGTTTGCCTTTCTCATTGCATGCTTTGAGCTGCAAATGGAATACTTGGATAATTTTGATAATATCTATGTAGGATGTATGGTTGTCAGTGGATTTTATATAGATTTTGTATTTGTTTAATTATTAATTCTAAGTATTGATTTTCCTTGGTGTTTTTGTTCTGTGTGTATTATTGATATCTTGGGTTTTGTTTCTTCATTTAACACAATATTTTCATTTATTTCTTTTTCAGAGCTTCCTGCAGAAGAAGGTAAGAATCAGTTTTTATTTTATTTATACATGGTATGCGTAACATTATGAAATTAAGACAATGCTGAGTTTTATATGAAAGTGGTATTTCATTTTTAACAACTGTTGTTTTTTGGAGGGGTCGGTGGCGCAGTAGTAACGCTAGTCATTGGTTCAAAATTTTGTAGGTTTGAATCCCAGTGTAAGCACTGGGTTTTTTTCATCTAGACCTTAAAAATCCCACTTTACTGCCCTGTACTGTGACTTGACGTTTTGTTAAAATATATTGTAATTTGATGGCTCATGCCAAAGGGTTTAAACATTTCAATTAATTGGTTTCTTTTTGGTGCTAAAGCGTGAGAATTCAGGTGGAATATTATTCAACTCTGCTAATAATTAACCTTTCCATAGTTATAAAACCATATTTTTCTTGTTAGTAATGTAAATGGATTTATGAGAGATTAAATATTATGTATTAATGGTTTTGGGGTCATTATTTCTTTTTTATATATATATTGACACAAATAATGACATGTGGAGAACAAAGAGGATCTTGATGTTAGATGTAAAGCTTACATAGTTAATGGTTTGTTTCGAATTTACCCCCATGGATCATGTGGTTTCTTCAAGAATCCGTTTGACCATCGATTGGTCATGTCCTTTACACCTGTGGAGCTATTTCATATAAGAAAGCCAAAAATTGATTTGTGTGGCAAATAAGAGCCAGGTGTATAGGATCTGATAAATATTATTATTTTTATTTATTTATTATTGTTAGTTTGTTTTGTTTTTTTGCATACAAATGTAATAATAATAATTAGATAATAGTAATTGTGACCTTATGTATTCGGGGAGAGCGTTCCACACCATTGGTGCGAGGTACTTGAACATCGAAAGCTTACAATAGATGTTGACAGAGAAAGAAAGAATAATGAGGTTGTTCTAGTTGTTATCCACCCTTTACTATTACTTACTATTCGTATTGGGGAGTACTGGTTTAAATGTAAGTGGCATTACCATAACTATTATGCTAATTGGACCTAATTTACGCCTCCTTTCAGACCTTAGTTGGGTTGATCGCCCAATCTGAGGGATAGGCTGGTATTATTTAGATTATAGAGTAAGAATTGTTTCAAAATGAAGCTGGTTGAGTTGGGGGAACAATATTATTTATCTTCACTCATACACTCCCGCACACAAACATTGAGAAGTTACTTTGTTATAAATTGTATTATAACAATGATAATAATTTCTTTGTCTATCTTCATTTTCAGGCAAGCCGTTATGGGAACTTATATTGGAACAGTTTGATGATCTTCTTGTAAAAATTTTACTTCTTGCTGCTATTATTTCTTTTGTAAGTATCCGTTGTGCCTCTAAATGTGTTAGGACCTTTGCGATTGCCTTTTTCCCACTGGTACGGACATAGTTACACCCCAGAACATCATGAAAGTGTCAGCAATTCTCGGACTTTGGTTACATACTTCTCGTTGTTTACTTGCAATTTTGTGACCGCACCAAAGTTTAGGACACAATGTTATCTTTTTTTCTTCGGTATGTCCCATGCAAGTTGTAGGGAAATAAAAATGAGCTTCATGGCTTCTGAGTCTCCATGTGGTTCGTTCACTGGGGATAGGCAGTCGCAATGTCATTAATAACTATTATATTGTTTTACAAGCTAATAATTATGGTTCTGCAATTTTGCTGGCACCATTTATTGGTAGATTTAATAATATCCCATGTATTTGTTATTGCAATGATTCTCGTCCCTGTATTACTATTATAAATGAGTCACCCTTTGCATTGTTAGTATTATATTGTGTCAGATTCTCTCTCTCTCTCTCTCTCTCTCTCTCTCTCTCTCTCTCTCTCTCTC